>VZSG01000156.1:1101789-1112349 GCA_013398315.1 Nothoprocta pentlandii
TTGGAAAAATTCAGCACAAGAAAGAGAGAGAAAACCGAATAAAAAAAAAAAAAAAAAAAAAAAAAAAAAACTTTTAATCTAAACCTTTCTCCTCCGGAAAAATATCATGAGCATTCAGTATCTACAGCAATAAAAGTTAGTTAAAATTCTGTGAGATTAACCATTTTGAGGAAAAATTCTGCAGCCCACTTTCATCAAATACACATGCCCACAGCAAACTGCAAGGAGAAAACTTGTCAACCTAACTTCCCAGACTTCAGTCCTGAAACTCTTCTTCACAAAGGAAGGTCAACCTCAACTGTAACGAGAAGAACATTTGGATGTCAAGACACCAGGATCAAGAGCACATCAGTTTATAATGAATTTAATGATATTTTTGCATTTGGGAAGAATTAAGTTGAAATACAATAAAAGCAATAATAACAAGTTAGGAAATAGCCTTTGCTATAACAGGCAAAACATCTACCTTCTCTCTAGGATATTTGCATGAAGAGTTTTGCATTGATGGCGGTTATGATGTGCTCAATATTTGCTTTCACAAAGCTTGCTCAAAATTCCTATTGTATGCTCAAAGGCTTGGTATATTCCTGGTTATGACCAGGAAATCACTAACATAACACTCAGTAGAAATATTTGTGAGGGGGTAAGTTTTAAAAAGTTATATAAAAGAAAAAAAAAAAAAAAAGAGAGAGAATTGTTACTTGGAAATACAGCATAAGATGTATGTTTATCATTAGTAAAAGTGAACTACTATGATAATCTCTTTTAGTCTTAATTGACCAAAAATTCCAGCTCACTGAAGATTTATATTGTTGATACTAGACTTTATATGTATCAGTGTGATTACGCAACATCACATGCAATAGAGATTATCCTGAAGCAATAAGCAGGAACAAGCGTAACAGGACCCACTGTATAATTAACATAACTAATGATAACCGCATAACTACAGTATTTTAAGTCATTACACAAGAGAAGATGGACCTTGTATAATATACACTATAGAAAAAGCATACAAATATGTTCATATGAAATAAAATTCTTAAAGGATGATTAAAGCTTACATTGACAACAGCCACTGAAATAAACAGGAAAAGTAAAATAGATAATAAAATAGAGTAGTGAAAAGAAAAGTACAGCAAACATAGTGAAGTAAAAAACTTCTTGTGCAGTAGTGAAAGATTGGAATGAGGAAGCAAGGATGAATCTTAATTAACTGTGAATTTTCCTTTAATAAATAACATAGGAGAACGAAAGAAGTACCCGTATAGTGGTGACTATCATTTAAGCTCAAGTTGTTTGATTATAACCTATACACTTTTCTTTCCTAATGTGACTAGTCATCTAATGATAAATCATAAGATTAGGTGCAGTAAAATGTTGATGTTGATGCTACATAACATGCACCCATGTTGGTGCATGGATTGGGAAGATGAATGCAACATGAAAAAACTAAGTAAGCTTTGACTTCAAAAGAGGATTCTTTGTTCAATGTCAAATGCATACTTTCAAATGAAATGACTTTTAAATTGCTTAGAAATAAAAAATACATTTTAAATTCATGGGATAAACAAAAGGGCCTGGCTTATTATCTCTGTTCTCCTCTGATGTTCCCATAGTATTTTTGTTGCGGTGACCTAGAACATTTCTGTGAAAGTAACTGACAGGTTCTGAAATGTCTAAGTTTTCGTGGGAGTTGGAGGGAGAAGGAAGTGAAATGCTATTTTTGGAGGAAGTGGCTTTTTGTTAGCAGCAGATTTGATTCATAGCCTCACTACCTATACTAAGCTACATCAAAGAAAACCTCAAAATTGTGGATCAGATTCTTCAGTCTGTTAGGATCGCTTTAGAATTGTTTTTCAAAGATCTCTAAAGAAAACATTTTTTATAAGTGAAGAATGAAATACAGTAATTCTTTCTAATCACTTTACAGGAAAGTTATAGTAAAACATGTGGTTTTACAAAAGGCATCATTAGGATCATAAGACAAGAATTACCGGTGTCTCCCCATTTGCTGAAATTTCTTCCTATATTCCCCTAAGAAGCAAAGTGTCAGAGGTCAGAACCAGAATCAGGTAGTTACCTTATAGTGAGAGGAAAGTACATTGATATACATTGCTACATTTCTGGCATGATTATCATCATTACCCAACACAGCCTTGAAGGTAGAATCACTGATAATTCAACAGAATTACAAAAATGGAATCAAATATACTTAATACATATTCTAATCAAAGCACAATAGAACATACTAGTAGAATCAACCATATACTAGTTCTTCTGTTTCTTATAGCCTCATTCTTTTCTTTGGAGGTCTGGCTGTGGCCAATGTACTCAATGGAAAGGTCAAATAAATGACATGATTTTCTCAATTTCATTTACTGAATTCTTCAAAGTACTAATCAGATAAATTATTATTAGACATAAAAATTAAATTTAACTCACATAAAATTATTAAATTTTAAATAAAATTAACTAGACCGGCTATAATATTCTATTCCATACAGCTAAATTTAATAAAAAACTTTCTTCATTATCTCTAATTATTCACGCTTTTCATGGGGCAGAGATGGATCTATCCCTTTGCTTTTCTATCTGGTAACAGCACTGGAATGGACTTGCTCTTTGGCAAGAACTGAAACATGACGAAGGGTGAAATGTTTCACCCTTTGGAAGAAGGGTGGATGAAGGAAGTACGTACCTCCATCCTTCCTAACCATGCAGTCTGAGTTAATCTCAAATAAAACATTCATATTTCTTTCCTCAAGAGTAATCATTCCATAGAAGTAGACAGGAACCTGAGGACATTAAACAGACAATCAGTCAACTCTTTCTTCTCACATCAGCACAATCTCTTCTTTCATTTAGTACTGCAATATTATCGTGAAATTAAACACCAATTTTTCAATGCAAAGAACATATTTAACACAGATGTTCTAAATAAACGTCTTTTTTGCCATTTTTATGCTGAAAGGTTTCTTCCTGCCTGGTGGGTCAGTGAAGATGCCAGCACAAAAGCAAACCAGAATGGCCAATTTATAGCCAATTTATATTTATCCAGGTTGCCTATTGCACTGGAAAGTATCTTCATCTCTCAGACATAATTTCTTCTCTGGTGTGTAATTTTGAAAGGCTTGGCTTAAGGAAATATCACACAAAATCTATTATTTTGGTTTAATTACAAAGGACACAGAGGATTCTGATTTGGATTTGAAATACAGACAATCTTTCATCTCTCATATTGTATTTTTGGAAATCATTCTTTAATTTCTTCCACATTTATATTCAAATTATTGCTTTTTAAAGCTTCACTGTGCTTGGAAGAAGTTTGGAGTTAAACAGACAAGTCAAATACAGAGTTTAACTTCTCTTAAATATGTTATTTTACATATATACCAATATTTCATGCAGTTTAAAACTAATCTTATCGACTATTATATACAATAATAACATCAAAGAAAGATTTCGTGAAATATTTCTTAAGATGCTTACATAGTTTCTTAAAAATGGCAAGATTAGAAAGTGAGAAAACAAAAAAACAAACTGGTTTCTAAAAGAGAAAAACAGTTCAAGTGAATGGAGTTCCATCCTTGCTTAGAGAAACTAAATACTCAACATTCATCAGTAATGACTTTCAATCAAAAAATTAGGAAGAAAATGCTAGTTGGAAAGGTGGAAATAGTAAATAACAATAAATATATAGAAATATATTTTTTCTTCATTTTAAAGCAGAAAAAAAAGAAAAGGTAAGGGCTCCTAGCACTTTTTAATGCATGATAACCTGGTCTACTGTAATTATATTTACTTTTAGAATTAAGGAGTATTTTCTTTCTTGCTGTCAATGAATAAAGCTGGATAACCAACTTTTAGATATTGGCTACTAACTTTTTATATCACAGTTAAGGATGTTAAAAGCCTCTCTTAATAGCAAATGATTTATTATCTTGTCTGTTACCAACACTTCTGTTGTACAAAATATCTTTTTTTTCTATTTATTGTACAGGTTATTCTTTGTGGAATCTATATGGTCTACTTACTGCATTGTTACTGAGATAAAGAGACTTGTCTCTTATTCACTGATCTGATAGCTGACACTATCCTACAAAAAGGTTCACTATTAATTTTATTTCATTCATCTAAAGTTTTGAAAGGTAGAATATGGGATTTCTGACTTTTTAAAGATGACTCTTATTACTGACAATGTGTGCTTGGAGCAGTTCCAGTTCATTTCTTTCTCTCTAGAAAAAGTCATTTTCTATGATATTTCTTCCTGTTCATTTCTGCCATTTCAGAACTCACAAATACATATAAAAATGGCTGAAATTGTGTTATGCAGGAGTCACCGTAACAGGATACAATGAATACTTCAAACAACAGAAGGTTTAAGAACGCAATTCTATGGAATTAAGTCATGATGAAGGAATACAACCTTAATTCTTAATGAGGACCAATGCCTGGTGAGAAAATATGTTAAGATTGGCAAATCACATGGATGAATAATAAAGCAAGCAATTTACTTGCTTTAAATAAGTTAAATTAAGCAAATTTACTTACTTTAAATAAAGCAAGAATGCTGAAATAATTTGCAGCCTGTGCTTTGCAGATGGAAGTACAAAAAAGCAGTTAGATGGAAAAAAACATATACATATTTCAGTGATTGTTTTAGCACACATGTGCAAAATCTCAAACTTCATGTCACCTCTACCAGTATTTGACTCTAGGTAGGAAGGCTGATGTTGAGAGTGAGCTTGCTTGCTGTTGATCATAGCTTCCCCTAGGTAGCCTACATTGTTCAATGGCATTGTAAAACACTGCCAGAGGCACCACAGGAATGACATTCTGAGAAACAGCAGCAGCCAGATCAGTATATACTTGCTTTATTTTTTTTCTTCAGATATCTACATTCTGCACAAGCATGGCAATTGTTCACAAGTAAAAGTTAATTGCAGAAATATAACTAGTAGCTCCTATAACCCCTTTTTTACATATATCCTGCTAAGTGTCTAGAATGGTATATAATGAGACCGAACAATGTATGATATCATGGATGGTTTTCTCCTGAAGACAACTTTTCAAATAAGAATTAACTCTTTTAAAAGACAGAAATTCCCCGTGCCAGCTTGCTTTAGACATTTATAGTCTAGACAAAAGGAAGAGGATTTTCAGAAGAAAATAAAAGCTTATTTTTATAATAGTGAAAATCACTTCAGAATTACAGAAAAATGAAGGCTACTTACTATTCTCTTCAGCAATTTCATTTCCATAAAGCGTTGTTGTTATTTACTCAGACAGACTTGCCTGAAGCAAGATACTCCTTAATGGCTTTCACAGTAAAAGAAATTAAATTCATAGTTTGAAAGTAATGAAGTTATTTATGATAGACTATATGAACAGATCCAACCTCTTGGGTCCTACAAAGATTACTGTGTAAGGGGAAAATTTAATCAACTACATAAAATATCTCAGATGGGAAGCAAAACAGAGTTGCAATAGAAGTTTCTGAGCAGAGCTTATTTTCGTATTTTAACATCTATAAAATTACCATTCATTTCACAGGGTCTTTTCAACATGTATCCCATTTCAGGCAAGCACATGGATTAGAAGGACAGGAGTTCCATAAAATACTGAGTTTAATTTAATTAACCTCTCTTTCGTTCTCAAAACTGTCATGGTAATATGCATGGAAAAAAAAAAAAAAAGAGGACTGAGAGAAGGACAATATTAAAGTGTGTACAATATTTCAAGTATTTTGATTGGTGACAGATGTCTTAAAACCAGTCCATTTCATGGCTGCTTGCTGGGCCTTCTATAACATTACTATCCATCACATTTTCATCAACCACAATATAGACCCATGACCGTGTTTGCTACCAAGTACTTCACAAGATAGTCATGTTCTCTTTATGACTTTCTACAGACCATCCTGAGAGGCAAATATTTCAGGGTATAACAAAATCTCAGTTAAGAGATCTGTAAGAGCTGGATGCTCCTCTAATGACACATATACATTTAGAGTGAGGAAGGGGAATATAGCAGCTATAATTATCAGAAGAAAGATCAACACATATATCTTTTAGATCTCCTGACTTCTGTTCCAATGTCTTTAGTAGTAATGGTAATTAATTTGAACCCCCTGAAGCATTTTTACATAGTTTAAATTCCAGTGAAGGAAGCTGCCTTGATTTCCTGCTTTCAAACATGCGTGCCTACATAGTATTTACCAGATGAGGGCTGGAAAAAGAGCACAAAGAACATAAAATTGAAGTTGGCAAGAAATAACTGGATCAAACATTACAATCAGTCAGCATAAGAAGAAAGATAACAATGAATTTAGTTCATGAATTCTGTGCAACCTTGTTTAATTTGATTCTTTACTACAGTAAAACTACTGTAATCTGAAGAGATTTAAATGATTTGGGTGCTTTCATTTAAACAAAGCTTTTGAGAAGCCAGATTGAAGGGTTTTTTTTGTTTATGTTTGTTTTAAATTTGTCTTTTGAAGCCAATTACTCCATTTTGAAACCACAGTCATATGCATATGACTTAATTACTTTTGCGATAATAAACTAAAATGTTTCCTGGAATACAAGCACCAGAAAAACCACAATGAATGCATTCTTTATATGGTGACTATTAGTAATTATAAAAAAAAGGAGAAACTAAAAAAGATATAATACATAGACAGCCTTGTCTGAATAGAGCAATCATCAACATTTCCATGAACTGACAGCAGGCCTTCAGCATAATCTGCTAATTTATATTTCCCTTGCCATGAAATTAGTGTAAAATATTATTGTTGGAACATGTGCATTTCAACATACACTAAAAGTTGATTTGAAATAAATATGTAAAACAACATAAAAGCTTGGTAGCTCAAGACTTCTAATCAGACTCTTTGTTGAGCTTGTCTCTATCAAATCAATGTAGAAATATTTCCACTGATGTCAAAACAGTCTTGGTGGCTGAAAGTCAGAAGGACTGAGTTCCAGTCATTTCTAAGGAGAAAAATTTGAAAGCATAGTTGGAATCTTTTAAATGGACATGTAAATATGTAAATCTTTGTAAAAGCTTCTTGGAGTTATTTGTTCTTAAACACCATTTATAGATAATATTACAGTTATGAGTGTAAAAAGGAAGCACTTAATTTCCATATTTCTTAAATAAAAAGTAAGGAAAGCATTAGGAGAACAGTAAAATGTTCCTTCACTATATTTCTTATCTTTAATTTTCACCATTATACCAGGTTGAAGACTCACAAGCTACACTGTCAAGGAAGTACTAAAATTTCTTTTGTTAATTCATATCAGAAGTCAATATTTCTATCATCTGGATGATTTACTTCTTGAAGTTATTCAAAATATATCCCCAATGTTCCCCATTGGAATTCTCATGAGAAGGCAGGGAAATAAAATAATCAATTCAGTATTTTTTCCCAATAAACTTCTTCTGAATTTGTCAAATTTGTTGGTTTGCCTTGAGAAATACATGTGCTTCTGTACTCACCTTGTGAGTATCATAATACTTGGTGTACTCACCAAGTGAGATATAATTTTTTGACCCTAAGAGTGGCTGTTTGGGAAAATGTAGAAGAATGCTTAGCAGATAGGTGAGGGAAGGTAGCCAGACCATCCCATGGGAAAAGGAACTTCAGCAGGGCATGTTGACTCACAGCCATGTAGTCACTTGGCTGGGCCTGTGCAAGGGTGACACCACACCTGGGCTTTAAATCAAGATTGGCAATGACTCCAGTGTGCTTACTGTGTGAGTGCAGGGTACATAAAAGCTTCATTTACTGCCTTCACAGCATTCCTCACCATAGACCAATCTTCGGTGGTGCTAGACTCTCCTGCTCGTTTATTACCCTGATTGGAAAATCACTGGGGAACCCTGACTCAGATGCAGAAGTAATAACCACTCAGTATTGACTATAGTGTGCTTTGTGTTTGTGTATCTGTCCCTGTTGGGAATCTGGACAGCATCCTGCTGGACATTTACAGTGGAAAATCAAATATTAGCCATGTTCATGACCTTACAGAAAGCATACAGTCATATCCTACAGAAAGAGTAACAGAAAATTTTAATATTTAATTTACAAGTCACAGAATTACAAAATCACGGAAAGTGTTGTTGAAAGGGGATCATCTTGTCCAATTCCAATGCCTAAACAGGGGCACATAAAGCACAGGGTCACATCCAGGTGGGTTTGGAATATCTCCAGAGAAGGACACTTCACAACCTCTCTGGGCGACCTATTCCAGTGTTCTCTCACCAGGCAAGAAGTTTTCCCTCAAATTCAGGTGAAACTTCCTGTTCTTCAGTTTGTGGCCTCTTGTGCTGTCACTGGACACCACTGAAAAGAGTCTGTCTCCATACTCTTGATACACTCACTTCGGGTACTTGTATACACTGATAAGAAACACTCAACTTCTCCAGGCTGAGTAGTCTGAGCTCTTTAAGCCACTTCTCATGAAAGGGAGGCCCCAGGCCCCCTAATCATCTTTGTAGCCCTATGCTGGACTCTCCATGTCCCTCTTGTACTGGGGAGCCCAGAACGGGACACAACAGTCCAGATCAGTATCCTGATCAGGTCTGAGTATCCTCAGTAGGCTTGATCCTCCTTGAGTATCAGTATCCTCAGTAGGCTTGAATAGCAGGGGAGGATCTCTTCCCTTGACCTACTGGCAAGACTCTTCCTAACACACCGCAGGACACAACCTACCTTCTACTGGCTCATGGTCAGCTTGTCCCCAGGACTCCCAGATCCTTCTCTGCAGAACTGCATTGCAGTAGGTCAGCCCCCAGCCTGTACTGGTGCATGGAGTAAAGTCATTTTTTTCTTCGTTCAATAGATCATCTCAAAGATTTCTGAGTAAAAAACTTTCCTTTCCATGCCCACATGCAAAACATGAGAGCTTAGTTTCATTGGTTTTGCATATCCAGCTGCCACGTAAGAGCTATAAATAATCACCAAATATCTTGCTAATGTCTACCATGATTTTTTTTGCACAGTATCTGTAAACTTAGCGAGCATCAAGATCTATGCTATACATGAGATCTTTATTCCTTTCAATGGAATATATGCATTTTGTATTACAATGATATTAGTACTTTTTTTGGAGTGATTTTTTTGATGTGCAGAGTAGGCAGATACTATATTTTTCTGTAACCTCCAATATAGATCATTTTTATACGTAACAAAATTAAGTAAAATTATAGAAAATCTTAGGGGAGAGTTCTTTTGTTAGCTATTACTATTTTACCAAAAAAAAAAAAAAAAAAAAAAAAAAAAAAAAAAAAAAAAAAAAAAAAAAAAAAAAAAAATACAGAGAAAAGCAAGGTTATAAAAGGTTATGAAGCAAAGTTGCAAGGTTGGAAACCACTATAGAAAACACTGGTAAATAATATGATCTGCTAAAACTGCAAATAGCCATTTCTTCCAGACATAACCTTATAATATACATGTCTATATATATTAGCAACCTTCAAGGGGGAGCCCCTAACAAGCTGGCTGTTCCTGTCATGTTTATTTTTTTCTGTACAGATTGATACATAAAATCCAATGAAAAATGCATTCCTTGATGAGGAATAGCAAATAGTTGCCAAAGAAAGAAGAAGTAAACGAAATCAGGAGAATCATATGATTGTCACTATAGTGGAAAATATGTACATACATACATGGAAGGGAAACATTCTTTGCTGTAATTCAGAATGCATCCAATTTTCTTCCTATTCAAGCAACCTTATGAAAAGTTTACAGACAAAAGATTAAGCCACTCTTGCCTACCTGGAAGACCTGAGAAAGCAGACTATCTGCAAAAGCTGAGATACCCTCCAACAGGAAGGAAAAGTACAGAGACTGAAAACCCTAATAACTCTGGGCCAGGAAAAAAACGGGATGAGTCAGAGGCACAGAGGGAAATTAGACAATTTATTTAGTACTAGAAAGTTAAGCAAGGCTTTTCTTCTACTTCTTCACTTATATCTAACAAAAAATTAGAGATGTTTGCAACCATGCTGTCTCTTTTAGTTATGAGCAAATGCTTGTATAATCATTTCTACTTAACTTGAATGAAGTGTCATTTTTAAAATTAGAATATAATTGGGTGATAATCACCCAAAATTGTAGTGAATTGAACTACTAGGCCTCTGACACAAGTGCCATTGCTATACAATATATCCTCTGCTGTACCTAACAGAGAGTTCATGGGCTGCCCCTACAAGGGTCAAGGCAGGCAAAACTGCATGGTAACATGGGAAACTGCTTTTTACTCATCAAAATGAGGTTGATTAGGAACTGGCTCGATGGCAGGGTGCAGACAGTGGTAGTCAGTCGCGCAAGGTCTAGTTGAAGACCTGTAGTTAGTGGTGCCCCCCAGGGGTCAGTCCTCGGTCCGGTCCTGTTCAACATATTCATTAACGACCTGGATGAAGGGATGGAGTGCTCCCTCAGCAAGTTTGCTGATGATACCAAACTGGGAGGAATAGCTGATAGCCCTGAGGGCTGTGCTGCCATCCAGAGGGACCTGGACAGACTGGAGGACTGGGCGGTGAGAAACCTCA
>VZSG01000156.1:1112684-1134087 GCA_013398315.1 Nothoprocta pentlandii
GGGGCCTGGAACATCTGCCCTGTGAGCAAAGGCTGAGGGAACTGGGCCTGTTCAGCCTGGAGAAGAGAAGGCTGAGGGGGGATCTGATCAGTGTCTTTAAATACCTCAAGGGAAGGAGTGAGGAGGAGGGGGCCGGCCCCTTTACAGTGGTGGACAGCGATAGGACTGGAGGAAATGGCCACAAGGTGGGGCACCAAAAGTTCCACAGGAACTTAAGGAAACATTTCTTGACAGGTGACAGAGCCCTGGAACAGGCTTTCCAGAGAGGTTGTGGAGTCTCCTTCTTTGGAGATGTTTAAAACCCGCTTGGACGCAGCCCTGTGCCACGTGCTCTAGGTGACCCTGCGTGTGCAGGGGGGTTGGACTAGATGATCTCTGAGGTCCCTTCCAACCTTAAGCATTCTATGATTCTGTCATTCTATGAAATGATCTGAGAGTCACAGGAAGAGTGTGCCATAGAGACTTCAACCGTGTTCCCTCAGTGAATCAAAATTCAGGCAATATCTTGCATTAGAAATTAAAATTAAAATTTAAATCTTTGTTTTAAAACCTATCTTATGATGGGAACCATCATTCTATGGAGATAAACACTTTTTCCACTAGCAGAGACCAAAAATATATGGTATATAGACTAGTCAGACATCTTTTTAGACAAATTAAATTAGCAGAATTCCTACAACTTTCTAAAAGTCAAAGTTCAGAATGTCATGTTTTTATTTTGGATATTGTCATGATTTGAAATTTTATTTTGCAGTCATAAAGTCCAACAACAAGATGTAGCTCAGACTTTCCAGCTATTACAGAAAATGCGTCTTGTCACTCCAACACTCCACTATTTCATCTTCTCACCCAGGAATTCAGGCATTTTCATTCACCATTTAAAAGCCTACCTACAGTCCCAACATTTTTCCCTTTGCATTAGGTCTGAAGGTAGCTTTGAATGTGTAATACCTTGATCAATTTATAATTCAAATAAAACGCAAAAGAATATACATCGTAATGACGTTTGCTGATATATAGATTTATTGTGTTGACTTAATATACGTGTTATTTCACCCTCATTTATGAAACATATTCACTGTAATTACTCAAAGATACCGTATCATTATAAAACTGCTAGGAATGCTTTAAAAATTAAAATATTTAAATCTACTTGGAGGATGAAGAAGGATGTTTCCACATTTGAAATAAAGGGTTTAGTAAGAATTGATTAAATACTGTTCTATTTTTTTCTGAGCAGGTGCACATTAATCATCAGTAATTTATAGTCTGTATGACTAATAAAATCAGTCACAAGAAAGTAACAATTTATAGGTCCTCTCATTCATATTCACTTGCAATCTCATTTAGAATTACATGTCCTTAAATTAATGAAACTTAAGCTTTCTGTTAAAACATCAGTTCTCTAAGTCTATAAAGCAGACCTCTTATCATCCTCTAAGCGCTATTTACAGAGTCAAAGCTGGATTTTTGATAGTTATTTGTAATACAGATAGGCCATCAGACAACATGTGAACAGTTTCACTTCCAGTATATGTCACAATAGAGACTTCATATAAATAAATTATTTTTAATATGCAATTCCGTCAAAACCCAGTCAGAAGCTAAATGCAGAGAGAAACTTGTGGCTTGTGGACAGAGAACACTACTTCTGGTGCTGTCAGAAGCACCAGAGCCTTAGCAGAGTTTAATTTCTGATTTCACAGGATTTAGAATAAACCAAGAAGTATGGAGAAATTGAGGAGGGTCCACGTCCTCTCTCCAGGATTAGCCACTAGATAGTAGCTGGCAAAACATCTGACAGCATCATTGGTAGTATGTGTAAAAAGCTCAACTGGACAGTATGTCAAACTATTTTAATCCTAATGGCAGCTTCCAAACTAACTTTCATGGTCTGGACACCATCTGATTCACACTACTGTTTTCATGGCCTGATTTTCAATTGAAAGTTTGTCCCTCATTTAGCAACTATAGCTATACTTCAAAAATTTATCAAGCATTTTCCTATATTGCTCAGTTTAAAATTAAAAAGAATGGGAAAAAAAAAAAAGAAAAAAAAAAAAAAGAACTGCTATTTGTTGGGACAGCCGTAATTATCATCCAAATCCCAAACATTTTATAAGGTTTCCATACATTTGTCCGTGGAGTCCCCATGGCTGCAGGTGCTAAACTGCATCGTGCAGAAGAGCAAAACTCTTTTCTGCTAAATAAATTCCGATCACTAGACCACTAGGGGGAGAGCCAACCATACGTTTAAAAACTATTAAGCTATGCCTGTTCACTAGGATCTCTCCCGAAATAAGGTAGGTGGGAGCAAAAAAATCAAACCCACTGGACACGAGATAGAGATAAAAATGCTAATAATACATATGTAGGCTTCATTTTGTCAAACATTTGGTGAGTGATGGAGACAGAAATGAAAGGACTTTAAGTGGGTGTCACGTTTTTCCATCCACTCCCAGCAGAATCTGATGCTTTCACTTCATTGCTGGTAGGTATCCATTGATCTATTCCTAAGAAGCCCAGTGATGAAGACTGGATTGAACATCACTGGTACAGGCATCACTGTAATCTATTTCACTGCTTAATTTTCTCTTTTATTTTGCTAGCCTAAACTTCCTCACTGTGATTTGAGATTCAGACTCCTCTTCATTTTTTCCTCAATGTCTACAGAGATGTAGCATTTTAGATGAAGATTTAGCATTTCCTTTTCTCTTTGTTAACATGGGATTTTTAAGGACGACATCAGATCTCCTTTCTCCAGTTTAATTGCCACAACTGTTTCTCACAGATGGCATTTTCCACATATCCAGTTCTTTTCATTGACCTTATCTGGATTTTCTGCAATTGGTTCACTGTTCTTAACTGCACTCCCTCTAAACAAGGTCAGAACTGTTGGGTAGTGAATTGCTTCTAACTTTTATATGTACCTTTCAATGTTCTCTCATTAAGATATGATTCCATATATTTTACTTATTTGAGGTTTTGTGAAAAAAAAACTTTTCACTAAGGAAAAGGTCATTCAAATGTTACTCCTCTCTAATGGAGACCTTGAATACCTAACATAATGAGACCTGAAGATTTGTTATTTATATGGTAAATTTCTAATCCATTTGAAACTCAGAAGTGGGAAAACTGACCAATAGTAGAAGTAGAAAAGATCCTTTCGGTGTTCAATTCAATGGACAATTTTAAGAGAGTGTCACTCTCGTCATAACTTATTCATATACATAAGAAATGCCAAGTTTTATTTAAATCAGATATTTAAGTCATTGCTTATAAGACTGTATTCAACAATGCTGTCAAAACACTTCTCAAATACTGAATTACTTCTTCACTATGCAAAAGGGACTTTGTGTTTGAACTTTTTGAGGGAAAATTAGATTAGCTTAACATATTTAATCCTTGATAAATCCACGATATTATTTTCTATGTGCTTGACAGTGATTGTATAGAGCATGGTCTTACTGCAATTCATTGCAACCTGCAATGAATCTCATCAGGCCAAGTGACTTGAAAATATCTAATTTAAGTAGTTATCTTCTTTCCCTATTACCACTTTGAACAGTGCAAAAACTTTTGATAAAGAATAGATGTTTCTCTTTTCTTTTTATCTGGTATATGCATTAGAAATATCTTTTGTCATTATTTTGCACAAAAACTGGTGACTTTTTAAAAGAGTAGTGCAAGAGGATTAGTTCCCCCCACCTGTGAAAACTAGAGCAGTCAGCATGCCTGACTGTTGACATTAGAGAACTAGGAACTAAAGTGTCATGGGAAGTAAGGATTTAGGATTGGAATAACTGAATGAAGGGAATACACTTAATAAGATTGATGGAATTTCTCCAGGAAAAAAAAAAAAAAAAACAAAACAAAGCAAAACAAAACAAAACATAACATGATATTACAATCCCTAATGAAGAAAGAATGATTAAACAGCCACTAACTCTCCTTAAGGTCATTCAGACATTCATGACACTGATATACTGATATTTCCAGCAAGCTTTCCCACAAATCAGGAAAAAGTGATGAAAAGTGGTGGGTTCCTTGATATTTATAATTAAAACCAAACTAGGTCCTAGAACCAGCAGTAACACCCACCCTCACACACACACTTAAGTCACATTCAACTATTATGAGTGAAAGCAAAATATGTTCATGCACATGTACACACATGCACACACAGATGAAGCCCATAAAGGAACAACATTTATTTCTGCTAAGGTCAAGGTCAGAAACAACTCCCTTTGAACTGCCCATTGCTTCTGTGGAAACCAAGATACAGAGCCCTTCTTCATCACTTGCACTTTGTATTTGTAAGTTTTCTCTCTTTCTCTCTTTCTCTCTTCAGTCAGGAAGACTGAAGTAAATCCCCACATTTTCACTCTATGAAAGCTATTTTTAATGTGACAACATATTTACTATTCTGCAAGCTTCTCTGGAAAAAAAAATGATTTATATAGTCAGGTTTTCTCTTTCTGTTTTTTTTTTTTTTACATTAAAAATCATTATGAAAATCATCTCTTTACACAGGTTGAGATCTCACACATACACACACAGAAACACCTTATTTATTGTGGCTATTCAAGATGACCAAAATCCCCTGAAAAGAGCTCAGGAAGCCTTTGGCTAAGCCGAAGTCAAGACAGAATCTTGTCTGATTCAGTCTCAGACTAAATCACATATGTTAACCTAAAGCTAAACCAAAGCAAAATGCTGTATTTGTGTCTCCTTCATATTAAAACCCAAGACTAGTCAGAACAATGCTCTATTTATGTTGCTATCACAGGATTTTGGTGATGTCATCTATAATCTTCTGTCTCCCAACCCAAGAACTGATAGATTTTGAAATTTCATGTTTTATTTACATTATTATGTATTATGCTTTTGGGTTACAGTGATATCAGCCCTTTGGAAAATTAAACCTATCTGCTGAAAGGGTTCCAAAACAGGTTTGGAGAGCACTGCCACAATCCATGTTTACTGAAATACCACCCTTATTACTTTTTCCCCTTATTAGTAGGATCAGTGATGGATTTGGCTGCATCTGGAGCAAGGATTTCACTTTCTAATTTAGAGAATGATAATCAAGGGGAAGATAAACAGCTATGCAAGAGTACAAGGTAAAATGTTTTTTGCCAGTTCTGGCACCAGGTTAGCTATTGCCAATAGAGTGAATGGAGGTGTCATATAACTGTCTGCAAGGAACAGATGGTCTAAACAGCAGCAGAACATTTAAATAGTTTAGAAAACAATATTACAAAAGTCAAGTGGTCTGCAGAGTAGTATTTGTGGTGGGAAGATGAGGAGAGAGAACTAAGATTTTTTTTTCTTCAGCAGGTGTTCACCAGGTAGATATGATTTAAGAAGTAAGTATTCTGTCAGAGGAGAGGCTAAAGCATGTACATCAAGAGTTATTCCCCAAAATCAACTTCTATACATACTTTCCTTACCCACTCATGCACTCATTCATTACAACAGAGTTTTGCATCACCAACTGCACTAGGATTGCAAATTTCGTACAGGTATGGAAAATGCAAGTAAGTGGCATACAGCTATATTTGCTGAAAGAGATTCCTCACATAGAAAATAATGAACGTGGATGGCCATAAATTTGATCCTATTATGACTGGAATATTTGCAAGCAAGTAAACTATATCAAGAATTATAAAAGGGCAAATGCTATTGCAGTCAGAAAAGTATTCTGTGAATTCTTACGTAAAGAACAACACTTGTAATGCAAAATAGACTATTACACCAACTTACATAACTTTTGTTTACTGGAAGCTTTGTTTGCTTCCTTGTTTACTGGAGCTTTTCATATATATCCAGACTTGACTAGTTATTTCTATTTTTCTGCTGATCTATTAAAAAAACTACTGTACTTTATTTTAGCAATAAGATAAACCCTGAATATACACAGGGCAGGGGGGAGTGCTCTGTCAGTTGGGACATCACAGCTGTTGAGTCATGAGATTTCTAAAAGCAGATAATCCCTCACTTTGTTCAAGTGCATTGCTTTCACTAATGAAGAATCATTTATCTTTTGATCTACAATTGTTTTAAGCAAGAGGATAAAGCACATACGTAAAACCTGGCAAAATTAAATACTATATAAAAGATTCTTCCTATTTACATAGTGTAAAAAGAAGCTGGTCTCAACATTTTTCATGACAAAAATTATACAACATGTTGCAAGTTTCAGTTTTGAAAGTTGCTGTTTTCATAAAAGAGAACGTAAAAGGAAGGTTGGGTGTGAATATATTTGAAAGAAAAAATTAATAAATGTACATCTACGGTATTATTAAGCAACTCAGTGTCAAGGATCATTATGATATTTTTCTGTTCTTATTAAGCAATTTACTATTAAAGACCATTATATCATTTTCCTATTCAGTATCTTTCTTCAGGCAAAAAAAAAATTAGTTTTTTTTTTTCAAACTATGAAAAATCTGGTAATGAAATAATGATTAGTAATGTAATATTATACAGATTCAGGAACTAGAAACTCTTATATGTGTATATACTGAACTTGCTGCACCTACACTCCTTGAAATTTCACTTATGTGAGAATGAAAACAGTGCTACATAAAAATGCAAAAAAAATACCCCACAAAAAACAGTGAAATCTTCCTGTTGCATTTGCAGTACATATAGGTTTGAGGCAGCCATTTCTGTTAAATTCGTCTCTTCCGTGAGAATCTCTTTAATATTTTAGCAGAGATCCTAAATATTTTCTGTGATAAATAATTTGAAAGTGTTTACAGATCCTTAAACAGAACACAAACTCCTTTAAACAGAAAAAAAAAAAAATGCTCTCTTTCTGTTGTTGTTGTTTTTAGTTTTTCTTTGATTATTATTTGTTTGTTTTGTTTCCTGTCTTCAAGACTTAGAGGTGCTGTTTTTTGCCAATCCTTGATAGTTTAAACTGAGGAGGAAAAGAGTTTATGGTTTAGGCCTGGGACCTGGATTGCCTTTTCACTCTGACTTTTCTGATAAAAAAAGACTCTCTTAGAATAGAAGAGCTCAGAGTTCAGCTACTGTTAGACGGTGTTAGCTGGTGCTCTGAAATTCCCCACCCCGTTTGTCAGACGAGACAACAGAACCCTTAAGATTTTTACATTGACTATGTTTCATGTTTTAGTAACTGAACTTTTACTGTAACCTCTGCATAAAATGCTGATAATATAGTAAATTCTGAATAGCTTTAACAAGAGGAATTAAAGTAGACTTTTCATCATTTGAATCATGGTGTTAAACCCACACAAGGATATTTGCTATTTTTTCTACATGATATTCTAAAATAATGTTTCATGAGTTACTGCATAAATTATTTTAATAGTTATAAGAAAAAAAAGTACCTTTTTGTTTAACCAAACACTTTAGTTTCAGTCATGTGCCGTTAAATCTTATATTATTCTCAAAGTGACCAGTTCACCCAATTAACAGCTCTACTGTTTCAGAGGTCTTTTGTCTGATGAAGCATAATGAATGCCAAAGATGTTCTTTCTTATTTGGTGACAATACTTGTGTAAGTCTGGCACCTCTAAGTGTCAAAGACAGAAAAATAAACCCTTAAGAATCTGTACATGCCATTGCCATGCAAAGTATTCATTTTTGTTATCCCAGTCATTATATAGAATGATAACATTCTTACTTTTTTTCTTAGTTTGTGTCCTGCAGTTTGGAAGAATATCTTTTATTCACTAAATCACTCCCTACCATCTGGTTTCATAGATCTATTTTGATTATGACTATTTAGTAGTAAAACACATTGCAATTAATTTTTTGCTTAGTATCATGTTCAGATCTCTTAAGGAGTCAGAGATACTTAAAGAGCAGATACTTAAGAGACATTCTTCAGAACATTATGTTGGAAAAGTTTGAACATGTGGAAAAGCCACCTGAATATTCATCAGTAAACTTGGTTTTCCTTCATTTGACATCAACTCATATTCAACATACTTGTTTGCACCTAAGCTAGCATGTATGTAAGCAATGATTTTGGCAGTCATCTTTTTCTAACCACATCACTGTTTTGTTCTTGTTTTGTTTACTCTCTTTACAATCTCGCTCACAACTTGCTACATACGGTGGCCATGAAACTTCTATAAAGTTCTTAATGTGTGACAGCTCATGCTGTTTCTAAGGTGTTTTCTGAAAAGTTGTAGGACTTTCGTAGGCAGTTGCTCATAACCACTGTTCTGACTGTGCTACTGGGATTCTTGTGCATTTGTCCTTCAAGATCTGTTATTTAACTGTAAGAAGATCCCTCAGCATTTTTACAACCTGAAATTTTCTTCTTTTTTTCACATGCAATAGGAAAAGAAAGACTCCACTTGGTTCTTACTTCATGAGAGCAGAGATTCTCTTGTAACCAAGAACTAAAACTCTCAATTGCAAGTTTAAATTCTGGATATTTAAGAAATGCTAAATTGAATTCAACAAATTGCACAAGCCAAGCTAATGGAAAACAGCATTTTGAACTTTTCAGACAATTTGTAATTTCATTTAGATCTAAGGAATAGTCTTTGCAGTTTACAGGAACTAATATTCTTAAAGAATAGTTACTTTTAAAAATAAATATTTTGAGGGACACTTATTGCATAAATTGACAGGCTTAAGAATAACAATGAGCTTTCTTAGTTCTAATGTTTTTATGACCTAATCTTGGTATCCATAGGGTATATTTCAAAACATGATAGAACCTAATTTCCAGCTAGACAACCTACTGCAATTCCTTCTCTTTCCATTGAATCTGCAGCTTGTACAGCACTATTGGTTACAGCTTTCAGGTGTAATTAGGTACATACATTTTTAATAATTTGGAGGTTGAATTAAGTTGACAAGTTTTCAGTGTAGACTTTTAAAAGTAGAATTGAAAAGTAGCACTTCCCAGGTGCATAGAAATTACCATTTCTATGACAGTTTGACATCTTGTGGACTGCTGGTAGTACTACAAAGGAACACACTGTTACTACCTAAATACTACTGACATCAAGTACACTAGTATGCAGAATGCCTCTTTCTTTTAAAGTTGACAAGGTCATACACACAGCTGTCATCTATTTATGGATGAAAAGAGTTGCAAAGGACAAGCTTGTGAAAAAGGTGATACATAAGCAAAGCCAACTTAATATATAGGCCGTAAGTCCATGTAGGGTGCAAAACTCAGGATAAGAGAGAGTGCATCTCTTAAGCCTGCTGAAAGTGAACAGTATTCAAGTTTAGTTTATGGGTTCCAAGATAGCTAAAATGGTTGCTTATAAGACACATGAGCTTACTTGATTGTATCACTTGCCCACATCACTAGTGACATCATTACCTATGGTAATGGAAAAACATCTCTGATTATTAAGCTGTTTGGTTACATCTGCATACTTCGCTTTACACACTTTAAAAATCTTTCCTGACTGAGATGTTATGTTCAAGGAAAAATCTTGTAATTTATTTCAAATAATAAGACAGTAATGAATTATGAGCCAGTGGAAAAAGATGGGCTGTATGAAATAGATATAGTCTTTTATCATGGAAACTGAGGCCAATAGTTTTAGACAAAATATTTCTTTGCCCTTAGATCCTTTATTATTGTCTTCATTATTTGTAAAAGGGTCACCAAATCTATTCCTTCTGTTTCAGACCACTTTTTGGCTATTCAATTGAAATATGTGTGATATTCTTCTACATTGCAAGATTTTGTGAAAAATAAGAACAAAGAAATGAGGATCACTAAAAATAATTACTTTCATTATTTAGATAATATTGTAGCTGTTAATCTAATAAAAAAAAAGTGTGTCATGATCATACGCCTCCTGCTAAATTATGAAGCATACCACTGTCTGTCAGAGTAGGATATGTCTTACATTTTTCCTCCATAGTGGTACTTTCCTTTACATTTCTAAGTGAGCATGGAAATGTCAAAATGTTCTGAAACTTGGCAGGAGAACCCTTTTCTAATTTTACAGGTCTCAGAAAGGTAGAAACTTTTTCTGTGTATTTAAACTTTACATCCCTAGTCTAAGGGACTCCAAACCTTTCTAATTTTACAGCAATTTAATATTTCTTCTGGGCAAAAAAAAAAATGTGTCAGTCTAACAATAGCTTTCAATTTAAAGTCTCAGCAAGCACAGAAAAATGCTTGAAAATCAGGATATGACTAAGGGTATGATCCAGTCCAAGCCCTTGATGATAGGGACTACTTCTCCACAGTGCAGGAGCTTAGACAATTATGGTACTTCAGAAGGCTAAATTTAGCCATCAGCATCAAATTGAATCCCATACTATATTGGGCACAAAGGAAAAGATGTGTAGCTTGTTAAATTACTACCAGTACTGTGCCAATTTTGCAAATAGGATCAACAGTAAATGACAGGACTAATGAAAAACTGTATCAGAGTTAGGCGTAAATATGAGAAAAAAAGAAAAAAAGAAAAGCACAAAGATTTGTTTTCAAGGACACATGACTAATATAACTGTCCTCCACTGAATTTGACCCACATTGCATATTAGAACTGGCACAAACAAGTATGAACATAAGGGGAGCTAGGGATGGTGACGCAAAACCCTAAATCTAGCCTTCAATGAAATCCACCACCCTCACAGGGTCAAAAGCTGAGTCTTGGTAGGAGGACTAGCCTATTTCAAATATTTCTATAAACTAGATGTTACAGAATGCATTGGACCCCCCGCCAATGCCATGACTTCCAGATCTGGATTGACTGTCTTAGGAGGAAAGAAAAAGCTTCCTCTTCCATAGTTTATAAATATTTGTTTCTAGTGGACAGCTGAAATTCAAATACTTGTCTTTATGCAAAAAACTATGGTAATTACTTACCAATTAGAGAAATGATAAAAACTAATAATATTAAGCAGGAAGTTATCAGTAACTGTTAAAAAACAATATAGGACAATGCCCAGGTATCCTCTCTTCTATCTTTTTTTTCTGTATTTTTTTTTAGCTTTCCTAATTGTTCATTCCATCCTCCCTCTTTCCCCAACACCTGGCTGCAGACAACACTGACCTGTGGTTCTGCCAGCTACAGGACCATGAGAATATTAATTAGCATTGCTGGATTTTTGTAAATCATTTCAAAGATACCCTAGTGGATTTTCTTCATGTCTTCACTATGCTCAGTGAGGACAGGTGCCTGCACTACTATTTCAGAAGTAGAGTCTACAATAAAATCAGAAAGGAGGAAACACCTCCTAAATCAGTAAGCAGCTAAGTCAGTAGTAGATGCCCTCCAAGCTGCCCACTTAGCCAGCACAGATTAACTGCCTCGGAGACATACAGGTCGTAACCCTGAGCTCCCTACTGAAGGTAATCAATACTTCAGACTTGAGGGTGCAGACTCTGTGTCCACGTGTGAACAGAGGACTTCAAGGGAAAGAGATGTTTTAAAAAGGCTTGAAAGGGACTAAGAACCAGCAGGTGCTTGGAAGAGAGGAAGTTGGTAGTGGATAATACAACATCAACAGCAGAGTGGTTTGGGAAGTACCAGTGGGTATATGGATCCTGAAATGCAGGGGACACTGTCCAAATTGTCTCCTGTTTAAAAATTCATTGCCTATTATGTTATGAACAGTCCTCACTAAGCAGTCATCATAAAGGAAAGAAGACAATTGCTAAAAGATACATTTCCAACAATTATCTCTCCAAGCACCATGACAAAACGGCACACAAAATGTAGCAGGCAGTTAAAGAACAAAGTAGTTTTTTGTTCATGGGCAATTATACTTTGCAGTACCCAGACATATTTACTGCCTATTGGCACTAGATATGCCATAATTCACTTTCAGTAAGTCTTTACCAGCCCCGTTACCTGTTAGTGTGCACCTACTGTAGTTTACAGGACATAGACATCTTTTTTTTATAGTAAGTCCTCATCATCAAACAAGTAGGAACCAGTGAAATAATAAAATCATCTTCTACAATTTCTGCAAGTCATAAACAAATAAGATAACACTGGGCAGGGGGAGGAGAGAAAACAACTCTATCTAAATCTGAATTGCATTGCATTCACTTCCATCAAAACAAGTCTAGGTAAGATATTAAAGTAGAAGGTCACTTCTGGACTTCAAGGAAAAAAAAAAGAAATCTTGTATAATCTTGAGCAGCAGCATCAGGAAGTTCAAATCACAAGTTGTCAATTCATGTTTTCACTTCTCTAAACAGATACCAACTGCCAGATAAAGATGTACATCATTTGTTTATCATTTATATCAGGTCAAATGTAATCTTTAACTTTATGTGACAACAAAGTTTATGATTTTACTCTAGATTCCAGACCATAAATAGTTTTTTAAAATGCTTATCATAGTTTTGCTTTATTAAATAAAGGCAAAGTATAATTATCTCGAACTGTAGAGAAAATTATGGTTATAACATTTGGGCAATGACTGCATTTATGCAGCAGTTCCAAGAACTGTAGTAGGTCAGAATATCACAGCTATAATTTCATAATACAAATAAAAGTGATCACCTTGTGATCAAGCCATTCAGGCTTCCAATTGTGTGTTTTTAGATTGGGTCTTAATCACATTAGGAAGAACATGGTTCTGTTACCAGATGCAGACCAGGCTTCAAGTCATTACAAAAGATGTAAAGAAACCAGAGAGTCCAAAGAGTAGTAGTAAAAATGATGAAAGGTAGTATAGAAAAATACCTATGAGAAAAGCTTGAAACAGTGTGGCTTATTTAGTCTAGAAGAGCAAAGGCTGAAATAATAACAATCCTCAAATATTTACAGTGCAGAGGACAACAATCAACTATTGTCCATGTTCAACAAGAACAGACCAAGCAAGAATATGCCAAATATGTCAAAGAGGAAATTATGATTTAGCAGGACAAATCTTTGACAGGAGTTTGCTAAGTCACGTGATTTCCAGTTAAGATAAATTTCAAATGGATTCCAAAAAGCAAATTTGAATTTGAGGATGAATCAGTGCACTAGAAACACTACTATTGAGATTCACGTTATTAAAGGATCTGACACCAGAAGGAAGTGTCATACAATTTATATTAAAGACATAGTTGCTTTAAAATATTGTTAAGCAATTCTAAAATTTTTAACACCTCAGAAAAAAAAAAAAAAAAGACCTGAAGGAGTTCTGTTGGTCGTCTTTGTGCTTTTCATTTTTTAATTTCATGAGAATTCTCCCTGTGCAGTATATTTTATGTCTTATACAAATATATGGTACATGTCTATTGCCACAACATAGTCTATTTTTCACTTAGAAGTAAAAGTGAAGTTTAAAAAAATCAATCTTTATTCTTTAATGTTTTAATATTGTTTAATAGAACTGCAGAAAACAGCCATGTAACTACATGGTTGTTTATTGAACAGAGTAGTTGCACGCATCAGGTGACCTTTGAAAAGAAAAAAAAATACTGTAAGTTTAAGTCCACCCACACATAATCACAGCTTGCATAGCTAAATCATGAATAGTTTATGAAATATTATTTAAACATAATCTTTTTTGTAGTATTCAACAGATGATTAAACGTAACAAGCTTCCAAAGGTTCTCTCCTCTATAAATGCACAAGATATATAACTAGTCTTGATAGACTTGTACATTTATAAAGCATACACACATATGTTTCCAATACAGACTAAAAAAAATGGTGGTATGCCTTACAGTAGTATTTTCTGACTTTCCCCAATAAATTTTAATATTAATTTTACTTGGAAAAGAAGAAATGGAGCTGATAAAGTCTAAAGATTAATTACAGAGCTTCAAGATAAATCTCACATTTTTATTATTAGCTTGAATTTATCATCTGAAATTTAAAAATACATATATTTTAAAAACTATGTACAATGAATGATTTAGATCTGTAAGTCAATTCAAACTTTGTTTCATATTATCAAACTAGAAAAAAAACCTCTAATCTCACTTTAAACATTGACAATAAATGCCTCACACTTAGCATGGGTTTTGGCCTTGCAAATGTAATCCGGCACCTGAAAAATGTTAGAACACAGAATATGACTCTTAGGATATGAGTTATTGAAATCAATTATTTTGGAGATATGCCAAACCAACATTCCTGTACACTAATGCTCCTTAAAGTTGATTCTTTGCAGAAGGAAAAAGCTACATATTGGAGATTTATAAACTTTAATTTAGGTGTTTAACAGAAAAGCCAGGGTTAAGATTAGAAATTTATAAAAAATTCTGGAAGTATTTTTCAAGAAGCAGAAACACTGGAAGTATTTCAAGAAGTGAAAGCTGAGAAAGGCTCTGATCAGTTTATATAAACACCTTAAGGGAGGGAGTGAGGAAGTTGGAGTCCCACTCTTCAGTGGTGGCCAGCAATAGGACAAGAGGAAATGGCCACAAAATAAAGAACCAAAAGTTCCACAGGAACTTAAGGAAAAATTTCTTGACAATGAGGATGACAGAGCTCTTGAACAGGTTGCCAAAAGACTTTGTGGAATCTCCTCCTCTGGAGATATTTAAAACTCACTTCAGCACATTCCTGTGCCACATGCTCTAGGTGACCCTGCATGTGCAGGGGAGTTGGACTGGATGATCTCTAAAGGTCTCTTCCAACCTTGATGATCCTGTGATTCTAAGTATAATGTAACATCATCCAGTTCAAATGTCCCAAGAAAGGTAACATTCATTATGTGAGAAAAATCTCCATTATCATGCATGTTCTATAAAAAAGCTTCACTTTGCCTGGCTTCACTTACTCTGGGAACTCACTTATTATGTAGGGAAACAGGGACTGTTCCACCACTCTGCCACAGACACATCTCACCTGTAAGCTCCTTGCAACCAGTCTGTACTTCTATCTATAAGTCTTATTAATCCTGCATTAAAGTACAGTTTGATATTAGTCAGAAGTTTAGCAGCTCTACAACTTCAGCGTTAGGAGCACATCTTAGGTTACATAAAAACTGTTTTATGCTCTTGCAGAATTGGCAAGGTCATTTCACTTTGGTATGATGTAGGAAGTCCAACATTCATATAAAAATATTTTGGAAGATCAAAATATTTTTCTGCAGCAGGAACAAAGAAAGAAATGATGGGGCCTTAGAAAGGCTCATGCTCTATCTAAACAAAAAGTCAATGCATGTTTAAACATTTGGATATAAATAATCTTACTTCCATTATAGACAAACATTTCAGAAAAAAAAAGTACCAGGAAGTATAATCACGTGACCTTCTAAGTGAAACATAAAAGCTACTTTTAACAGAAATAGCGGAAGAGCACAGAGTATACCTTTAGATTTGGTTCTGGCACTTAAGTGCTGTAGGGTTGATTGGAAGTAACAAAATCCTCCCTAGAGATTTATGCGACATTCAAACAAGGGTCCATGGAAAATTTCTCGGGCTCGTGAGTCTGGGTTGACAATTTAATTGTGTCCATGCCTGCATGTCATGATGAAAACCAAATGTGAATGTTTCATGTGGTAGGTCTTGCCGGCTGAGGAAGGGCAGTGGAGTACATCTACTCAAGTTTAGATACAGATAGAGAGTTTGGTCTGAAAGTATTTCAAGTAAAAATATTCATAAATAAATAAATTTACTTGTATTTGCCTCTGTGAAGCACACATAATATAAACTTCCTTTCTTTCCTAAACAAGCTAAGTTATCCTCCTTCAGAGACAGAGAGGTTTGAAGTAGACATACCTAAACTGACTTTTCCTTGTTGGCTTCTCATACTTGATCAAAAGGCTAGAAACTCAAGAAGGCTAGGGTGTGCCTCTGACGAGTGCCTTTCCTTGAAGGAACATAATACACAAACGGAACAAAAAATGGACACTGCCCCTCAGTAACATGTCTTTCAGCATTTAAATATTATGTTATTGCAACACAAAAATGAATTCAGCCCTAATCATTATGGACTGATATTTTCCAGTAACATATATGTATCACAGTGAATCTGGAAGTGAGTTCTTTGTCCAAGTAAAGAATTAGTTTCAGTTTTTAAGCTAGTGTAAACACATTCTAAGAGAATGCTCTTTCATTGCACACAGTAAATTTTAGCTCTAGAATATTAAAGTTCAATTATTCATCTACTTAATGCATTAATTAGTTTAGCTAATGAAATCAAGAGTTTATTTGTCATTTATCACACTATTATATTTTATTTATGACACAGAAAAACACCACTGTGACATTTTAGGGCATTTACTCATTATTTTAATACTTATGTGATCAGTTCTGTGACAAAGGCTGTTTTGGACAAGACTGACTTTGTCATGGGGTATCCAGTTATTCTACAAAGTATTTTACAAGGTAGGTCTACAAGGTATAATAATTCTACAAGAATTATAATTCTACAGTTATTCCACAAGGTAAGGTTGGACAGTGAGGTGGACTGGGAATTGACTGGATGGCATAGCTCAGAGGGTGGTGATAAATGGGGTCGAGTCCAGCTGAGGCCTGTGGCCAGTGGTGTCCCTCAGGTATCAGTACTGAGCCCAGTGCTGTTCAACTTGTTCATCAGTGACTTGGATGAAGACACAGAGGGCACCCTGAGCAAGTTTGCGAATGACACCAAACTAGGTGGAGTGGCTGACACTCTGGAAGGCTGTGCTGCCATCCAGAGGGACCTGGACAGGTTGGAGAGTTGGGCAGAGGTTCAACAAGGACAAGTGCAGGGTCCTGCACCTGGGGAGGAATAACCCCAGGCATCAGGACAGATTAGAGGTTGTCCTGCTGGAAAGCAGTTTCACAGAGAGGGGCCTGGGAGTCCTGGTTGACACCAAGTTAACCATGAGGCAGCAGTGCCCTTGTGGCCAGAAGGCCAAGGGGGTCCTAACCTGCATCAGGAGGAGTGTTGCTAGTAGGTCGAGGGAGGGGATCCTGCCCTATATTTAAAATATTTAATATTAATATCCTGCCCTATATTAATAATGTAATTATCATGTAAATTAAAGAGAAGAACTAATTTCCATCCTGAGAAAAGGGTCCGATATCGGCAAGTATTTCTTAGTACTCTGACATCAAGATATTTCATATATTTCACTTTTTTAGTGTTGTCCAAGGAATTGAACAAGAAATTACTAAAGTAACTACTACTTTTATCCAAGTAACAAGTAATTACTGAAGTTAATGAAGAGCTACAGAGTATGAAAGCAAGATGAAGATGATAACACATAGACAGAATAAATCTGTCACAAACACACACACAAAAAAAAAGGTATTTAATTGAACATTAGAACCAATTTAAACACCTAAATAACCTCTGGTGCTTTCTCAAAGACCAGAACATTGCTCTTCAGAAAAGATATTAAAGTTAAGTCATAATGCCAGTAGCAGCAGGAAATTGATAATAATAGTCATCAGTGCACTCCTTATTAGAAAGAGAATTTCAGGGAAGAGGCTAAATGACAAGAAGTTGGGATAAATTGTTGAAGCAGATAAGTTATCCATTAGTTAAACCTATTCTTCAGGTCATTGAAGAGTGTAAATGTCAGAGAAATTTTAGTCAACATCTGAAAAGATGTGCTTTGGCAGTCTAACCAGAGATTTGAGGGTAGCTACTGATTCATTTTGCATGATTCTGATACATTTCTGTTTTTGAATACTAGAGAGTGTTGATTTGATTGCAAACTAGGTGTGCCAAAATATCACACAATTTTGGGAAACATTTCACAAGCATCAGCACAGGATGATTTGATCGTACATATATAGCAAAATTCATTCTTTAAGAATTGCCATCATAGTATATAGCAAATGATTAGTTCTGGGAAAACACCAACAGCCATCAATAACCAGTCTGATTTCTTATAACCTGAATCAGCGAATTTTTTTAGGTCATTAGCTAGTTACATTTAACTGAGTTGTAAGATACAGTGCTATGTGTGGGGAAAGAAAAGTATTTTGTATAAGAAATGCTTCAGATTATTTTTCAGTACGATATACTATGTTCTTTTCTTAATAATTATCAGTTAATAAAACTTTAAAATACAGGTTTGATAACGAACAAAGTTAACAAGTGTCTTGGTATGTTCTACAAACACTTGAAGGTACAATGTTACACAAAAAAAATATATATTGGGATTAGCATAGGGTAATTCTTATGTTGGGAATCAAATATCTCAAAAGAAAAAAAAAAAAAAAGAAAAAGAAAAAAAAGGTGAAGCTTGTTTTAAGAGTCCTGAAGCATCGACTTCAGCTGGCCTGCATGAGACTCTCCAATTTGTGGTTCTACTCATTTCCTATATCTAGCTGGCCTGTGGTTCACTGTGACCACATAAGTGCATATCTAATCCATTCCTACTGCTTCTCTTAAACTATATTTTAAAATTGTCCTACTTATCTATGTACTAAAGACTGTCCACTACAACTAATTCTTCAGGAACAGTTTTTATTGATTGTTGGTCTCTTTGTACACTTTGATCAGCAGGAAGTATCTAGGACTATTGCTAAGAGTGGCAAATTTTCCACTCAAGATGTCAGTCAACCCATTTAAGCATACAAATATGCCTATCAACTGGTCTAGGCATAGGAAGGGTTGCCTAGGGAAATCTTCGGGACTATCCAAAACTCGCACTTGGAGAGATCCTGTAATGGTCAAATTGCTTTTGGAAATGGCTAGAAGTTCAGCCAATCACATTGCCTCAAGTCAGACCAGTGTCTCATCTGTGCAAATCACCAGATGGGGAGTTTTCAGACCACAGAATTTTAAGTGATTTAAGTGGCTTCAAGCACAACCTGGATGCCCAGCTACATCAAGGCTGTAATCATAGGATGGACATGAATTCTTTCCTCACTCAAATTCCTTTTTACTTGAATTTTTTCCTGAACTTTCCTTACATCACTTTTAACTTCTGTAATACCTGCCCCAAGGACCACACTTCTCTTTTTCACATAGGTGCTGGTATAATAGCGTAGGCATGCTCAAAATTTGATCTCAGTACAGATTACTGAAGTATCCAAAAACCTCTTTCAGTCATGGCTTCAATGGAATCAAAACTTCCCCCTTTAGCATTACAGAATTCACATTTCCTGCCTCCTGGAACTCTTTAGAGCGCTTTAGAAAGTCTATAAAAATCTCTTTGTTGACAAGCACAGAAGGAAAACATTCTAAAAGTGCTTTGCTAAAAGAAAGGATCCAAAGCACATGAAGCAAAAGATTTAGTTAAACAGTAGGATATCTCTGTAAATGATGCAATACTGCATCAAAGGCCATTTATGGGAAAAACAAAGATCAAGGTTGTATTTTCTTTCCTTTCTTCATTTATAAATGCTTTTGCAGAAACTTTGCTAATATGCTCTGAAAGGAAGGACTGGAAGTTGTCAGCAATCTAATAAGTTGTCTCAGCAACGTGCAATATGATCTCTTAATAATATATAACCAAAGTTTATTATGGAAGCTTAAAGCTAATATGGAGATAGAATCATTTGTATTCTGCTGAATTCAGCAATTTTTTTTTTCTAATCATTTCTAAGTAAACACACAGGTAAATAAGAGACAAATATTTACCCAAGGGCTTTTCTTTGTGACACACTTTTTTAAAAAGGACATAAAAAGAAGTCAAAATACTTAATTGACGAGATTTAATCTACTCTTTCACCCCCGCAGACGGTTGTCCCAAAAAAGTTCTCCCTTCTCCAGTATGACTACCAATTATCTTAGTGAGTGAGGAGAGAGCTGTTGATGTCATTTCGTTTGACCTTAGAAAGGCTTTCAACATTGTCTCCCTTCTAAGATCCGTACAGACAAACTGAGGAAGTATGCCCTAAATAAACAGTAAGATGGACTGAAAACTACCAAAATCAAAGGACTGTGTTCACTAAGTCCAGTAAGAGACCGGTCGCTGGTGGTGTGCCCAGAGGTTGATACTAGGTCCAGTTCAGGGTTCATCTTCATTAATGACCTGGACAGAATGAACAGTCAGTAAATTTGCAAATTACACAAAACTGAAAGGATTGGTTGATAAATGAGATGGTTGCACTGCCATTCAAAGAAACCTAAAGACTCTGGAGAAATGGGTCGACAGGAACCTCACAAATTTCAATAAAGGGAAATGCAAAGTCTGCTACTAGGAGGAATAATCCAATGAACCAGTAGAGGAATAAACCAATGACTGTTTGGAAAACAGTATTGCAGGTTTCTCTGATACAGTTGACATAGTGATTTAACCCACAGATCTCTATGTTCAGAAATTGTCAGCAAGAGCGACTTGCAAGAGCAAGTAGTGCCTTCAGGCACTACAAAACAGAGAGTGTTTCAACCCACAGAGTGAAATATTAACAGGGAACTTGATGGCGCTAGGTCTGTTGTTTAATGATCCTGCTACGTACCCAGGAAAGGATTATGTTTTCTGCAACTATAGTAAGGAGCGAACACAGAAATGCATTAAACATGCTGTTGTCTTACAACAAATAGTAAAAAAGGTGTTTTTTTTTTAATCATTAAACTAAAATTCAAGATACATTTTAGAGAGCTGCCTTCTGAAAGCTGAGTCAAGAATACTGCCCCTACCTGGGGCCAAGACATATTCAGTTGCTAACAAGAGAAAAGTATTGCAATTCTTGTTACCTTTCTAGAATAACTCTTCTTTATAACTATTGTATAGTTTATCTATATATAAATGTGCATAGATATATATATGTACACACATGTTCTTTAAAACAAGATAAAAACAAACACTTAAAAAGGTAGAATGGAACAGTCACTATCTTTATTTAAAATAAGGTAAATCATATTGATTTTTTAAATATCACAGAATGACAGATTGGTTAAGATTGGAATGGATCTCTAGAGATCATCTAGTCCAAGTCCCCTGCTTAGGCACACCCAGAGCACAGGGCACAGGGCGGCATCCAGGTGGGTTTTGAAGACCTCCAGAGAAGGAGACTCTACAGCCTCCCTGGGCAGCCTGTGCCAGGGCTCTGTCACCCTCACAGGGCAGAAGTTCCTCATCACCTGGAGATGGAACTTCCTGTGTTGCAACTTACAGCCATTTGCCCTTAAGTATGTTTCTCAAGTTTTGTGTTTCTATTAAAAATGTTAGCTATAGCAAACTTAAAAACAAAATCATTAGATCAGCAAGCAGTAACTAAAGAGAATTAGACCTCACATATACCATGTAACAAAGCTAAGACTAAGCTAAGACTAAGTTCTTTCCATTTGACTGAACTGCAGCAAAAGCTTTCCAAAGAGATATCTGATGATCCCCATACATCTGAGGACTAACTGGCCAAGTAGCCTGTAAATTTATTGATCAGCATGGATTAACAGAGATGGTACTGGTAAATAGTTATTTTTATTATATGTGGTATGGATTATCTACATCTCTAGCATACTTGCTAAATAAACAAGGCAACTTGGTCCCGTTTGAACTGAAAACTCTTAAATGAAGGTAGTGCATATGACTGTCACTTGCATCATCAGAAAATAAAAACTGCAAACAAATCACAAAATGAAACTGTTAT
>VZSG01000156.1:1144707-1206158 GCA_013398315.1 Nothoprocta pentlandii
GTTATGAAGTCAAAGCTTTTTTCTGAAATCAATCTCATTGCATAAAGTGCTCTGTTACAAACAACCTGGCAGTATCACTCAAAATGAAACGTTTTAATTAGTTGGCTTCATTTCTTCTGAAACTTTTTAAGAAGCTATGCTGTAGTTCATTTGAGTACATGAAAACCAACTAATGAAGTTAAGATCTATAGACTTCTCTGCTAGTCTCTTAATGAAAAGAGGCTGAAGAACTTTATAATTTCAGATGGAAAATCTCTCTGCAAATGAATTAGTGAAGAAAGATCTTTTGTCTAGCTGTTTTCCAAAAATGGTTGCAGTAAATCAGTGTAAACAAACAAAAAACAAAAAAAAAAAAAAAAGAAAAGAATCAGACAAATAGACACAAAGGATCCACTAATGAATACTAATACCATCCTTTGTCAGGATTTCAGGATTTGGCTTAATCTTCTGTGATGTGAGAGTCTGTTAATTAAAACCACGGATTTTCCCCAGGAACATATTCTCAAAGTGATGGCTAAAAGAGTGTAAGCCAACAGCAAGTATCACTCTCAGAGAAAGCATTTCTAAGGAAGCACAGTAGTAATGAGACATGTTTCAAGAGCAGATAAGTTGGATTTTTAAAAATGTTTGCCTCACAACCTGCTCATGTGCTAAATTACATGCTCATGTAACTTATTTTGATGATATTAAAAAATCTTTATTGCACAAAATAAAATTCATTACATAATATTAAACATACTAACTGAACAATTTTTCCTCTTTCCAAGATATATAAGATTTGTAAGAGTGATTTATACAGTATACAGACAGATTTGTATACCATATGGACTGACAAAAACTCTCCAAAAATTTTCAGACAAAATTTGAGTTAATGAATAGGATTTTCATTTTATGACATAAAGAAAGCAATTGTCTGATAATTTGATTGACATTATTTTCGGGATTTAAAATTAATTAGTATTTCATCTAACAATGACATATTAATCAATAATTTTCTACAAGGATTGAAGACCAAAACAATCCTAGCAAACTGAACCCAGCTTAGTAATATATTAGTTAATTTTTTTTTTTAGATATGTTCATCCATGTACAGCTTCTTCTCTCAAAGTAGAACCTCTAGGAAATAGTAATGGTGGGAAGAGCATAAATCAGGAGGAAAATAATAGTGTCATTGCAGTTCTCCTTGTTTTGTCACTTGCTTGGTCACAAGTAGGTTTGTGATGACATTCTGTGCTGACACACAGAGCAGAACAGCTTCAACAAGAAATTCTCATCCTAGCCTAACTGTCTGAGATACTCAAGGTTTAAGAGTTATGTATTACAGTAAGGTAAAACAAATAAATAAATAAACCTTCCCCCACAACAATTCAACAAAATATTAAGTAGAGGAGTCAGTATGCTATTTTATAGATTGTGAGATATAACTGCTAGAGGCATTCTTCCACATTTCCCAAATAATTCCTGATTAGCAGCAAATCTCTACAACTTGAATTCTTATAGTGGTACAAGTTTGTTTTGTCCATTAAGGTAACAAGTTCAAAGAAACAATGAGAATATTGGCACTGTCAATGGGAAAGTGTCCTAGGATTTTCTTTGCATGGTTGACTGTTATTTTATCCTTTTTTTTCCCACTCCCAGTTCAAATACAATAATTAATTTATTCAACAATCTAGAAAGCTCAAAATGATCCATCAAGACTCCTTGCTCTCCTATTTTAATTATTTTCTTTTTCTGGATATAGAAACACATGCAACATGAAAAAAAAGACAAGAGAAATCAGGGAAGAAAACAGAAATAAAGGAAAGACACTGTTTTAAGAGTAACTTAAAGAGGAGAAAAAGTCAAAGGATACTGATGAAGGAGCCCTAAGTCTATCATTTAGTTAGAATCAAAATGCCAGTTAAGAGTGATTTCAGTGAGGTCAGGAGACTACAGACGGATGGGAAGATTTAGCATGGAAGATGTGGTGAGTTCTTGGTGTTCTTAGACAAGAGATGAACTCGTAGTTTGATTTGACCTAGGGCAGCTTGTTAATACAAGAACATCAAAGAGTTTAAATATTTAGGCAAAAGAAAGTGGGAAAGACTGGGAAACAATTAGGAGAAATAAAGGCAATGGAAAAGATTGGGAAGAGGGATTAGATCAGTGGGGCATGAGAACAGATTAGGAGAATACCAGATTAGCGTCTGTGATGAGGAGCAGGAGGGTAAGCCAAAAGGAAGAAGAAAGTTAGTTAATATTTGGTCAATTTTCTCTCAGAAGAACTCAGTTAGACCTTCTGCAAGGATAATTAGTCTCCAAATATTTCTTTCTCCTGCCACTAAGTCATGAAAAAAAAAAAAAACAAAATGTATGGAGGAGAAATAAAGGTTTTGGCTTGGAACTTGGCATTACATGTAAGAATAGAAAGAAAGAGGTCAAGCAAATTCAGTTTTCTGCAATGTCTTTTTTTTTTTTCTTTCCTTCTGTTTGAGAAGAGAATAGGGAGAGGAAGCACAAGAGTGAATTTGTAATGATTTTGGCCAGGTGCACTTGTAAGGAAGAGAGAAGTTAAAAAAAAATCTTCAGAGGAAATGATTAACTGCAGATGAAAATAACTATCTTAATAATGATGGAAGAAAATGAAGAGTAGGCTGGTAAAGGAAGCCAGAGCCAAAGAAAAGTCACTAACAATGATAGACTAATAGTGGCAGGAGCTCCAATAAAAGGATTTGAGAGGCTTGATACACGCTATTGAAAGAGTGGGAAAGGAAGAATGGAATTTCTCTCTCCTCTCTATAATTTCATTCTTCCTTTCCAACTTTTCTCTCTCCTCTCTATAAAGTGCCGAGGATCCTTCTAATAGGAAGAAAAATTTCTCAGCTAATTCTTCTCATTTTAAAATGTGAAGGGTCATCTTCACAATCAGAAGCTGTAAGTTTCTGGAAGTTGGAAGCTGAAATAAGTAAGCATTGAATTGGGGAGATAATGAAGGAAGAAAAGATGACAGTAAAAAAAGATATTTTTTTTCCAGTTAGTACTGCTGCTAGTGCTTAAAATAGTTTCAAAAGTGCTTAAAATAGTTTCAAAGTTGTTGATACCTAGTTCCACAAAACTAGTGCAAGAGACTTAACAAGATCAGTCACACATGGATATGTCAACACAGCTGACACAATGTCAGAAAGCAGTGTAGAATGAACTAAAGAGCTCACTGAGGACTAAAAGTAATATCACTGACCAAATCATAGACTTTGCAGCAGATGGCAACCTAATCATTGTAGACAACTCAAAGCGCACTGCATTATAAATTATTTTTTATTTCCTTAGCATGAATTTTAGTAGTTTGTATTTATAAAGACTGAATATTTCTTTCTTACCTAATGATATCTCTAAATTTCTACTAACTTTTCTTCAGTCTACAACTGCCTCCTCTCAGAGAAGCTTGTATCTTCAGTCTGAGGTTTTTTTTAAAAAACACAAAGGTATTCTTAGAAATATTTCCGAAGTTCAAAATCTGTTACGTGAATATTCCACCTAATCACCTTTCTACAAAATTATCCGAACTGTCGCCCTTTTATGATCTGTGTCTCTAAAATGGTTTATTAAGACCATACTAACCATTGAAACTGGTATTCCTGGATCAAACTACCAGGTCTATACACAACATTTCTACTATTTAAGCTGGAAGTAGCTTTCTTCTACAGATCCAACCCTCAATGTCTGATGCCTTGGAAGACTATTTCTTGTACTCATTTAGGGAGGTGGTCATAAGGCTTAAATAGACTTTTACTGTTGGGGTGAATGGGGAGAGGGAGATGGATGCTCATTCAAAACTTCCTTCAAAAGACATACTGAACTGTAGGAGCTCCTAATTCTTCCTTTATTAGCTGAGGGGGTGGCCAAATCTCTTTCAAAACAAAAGAAGGAATGCTAGTTTTGCTCTTCCATTGCTTGTTCTCTCCATTTCAGTGTAATAAACTTCTGCGATAATTCACAAGGTTAAAGTTCCTAAAGTTCCTAAGAGTCTGAAAAAAAAAATCACACAATATCCTACCTGAAATGCTGATTTTGAAAGAAGAAACTAAAGAAATATGAAAGTACTATTTGTTTTATTTAGTGTACTATTCCATAAAGGTAATTATTTTTGTTGTGGTCAGTTTCTTGATTTCAAATTATCTGAATCATTTGTTTTGCTTGAAGGTCACCCCATTTTTCACCTCAAAACTGTCATCTTCATGGAATTTGGCTGATTAGGTATCATATCTTATCTGTTCTCTCTTCCAATCTGATGAGGAAAGCTCTACAAGAATGGAAAGGAAGAGCACTGAGTAATTTATTTTTATCAAGAATTATCCTTGCTTGTGTGTAAGTAAAAAGTCTTTAAAATCTGTACAAAATCCTGATCACAACTTTTGAAAATGGTCTATGGTAAGCAAATATGAATAGAAGAGACAAGAACGCTCCTAGTCATCAGGCACTCCAATAAACCAAAGATAGAAATGTCAGAATAGCTTACAAAGAAATGATGTGACAGTCTTTTGTGATGGATACTTGAAACAGTCCAAGTATGCACATGCAACTGAATGAAGACTTACCAGAATACAATATAGATTCAGTCCACTCCCAGAGGTGGGATACAAAGACCTTGCATGTGGAAATGCCAAGCAGATTGATAACATGAAGTTCAAGCATTTACCATGTGTACAGGCCAAAAGATAAAATATAGGAACTGGACCACACAGTACCATATGTGGTCTAAAGATAAAATACAGCAACTGAATGGAACAAGTGAAGACAGGGAAAGTACAGTAATACTATGATTAAGGAGAAATAAACTAATCATAGGTTGCTTGAGCTTTGTTAACTGTGTACACAAATCATGCTCAATTACTAACTGTAGTCATAACTTGTCAATTGCATAAATATTTTGGGATGACAGCTTTTATGTCTCAAGCTAGACACGAATTTGATTATATGATTTAGGAAAAGGAAAAGGTTAATATGGTCTCATAAATGATTCTAAATGCTCTCTCCTTCCCCAATACCCAGCAAAAGAGAGAATGATGCTTATAGGTCACATATAAGGAAAAATAATATTTTATTCACAGTAAATCAATGATTTTTTTAATGTGACAACAAATACCTTCTAACTTACAACAATAGTAAAATTCACTTATAACAGGAAGATTATAAAGACAATTATGTCTTGAAGTGCACAGATTATTTCTTATTGTTATGTGCAATTATTTTGATTTAATCATGTAACCTCAGAGAAATATTTAGCTTCAGTGAAATATTCTACAGCTGCTATTTTCCTAGATTGTGTAACCTGCTTTAGAAAAATAATCTTGGATGGTTAAATTCTTGATCTTCAGTAATTGACTTTCTTTAGCTAGGTTTAATTAAATTGTATATATATTATATGTATTTGAACAACTTGTTCTCCTTTTGGTCATGACCAATTTTGAGTATTACTGGCTTGCAAGAAAAAAAGATAGAACAGATACCACACTTGGAAAAAAAATGCCAAAACAAAATTTTATGTATACTGGTGCCATCTTTTTAATGATGCATTAATATACGTTGTACATACAATGTTCAGACAGTTGCAACAGCATTATCTCCTGTAGACTTAAATACCTGATAGTCACAACAGGAAATAAGCTTAAATTACCAAGTTAACTGAGAAACTAAACAATATCCTATTAAATCAAGGATGTAGGGGGAGGTCTCCAAAAACAAAACAAAAAATATACAGTATTTCGACAGCTAACTTCTTTTGCAATTACTCAAGACACTAATTGTGGCAATCTCTTCATCCAGCAATTAACTGATGTAGAAGTGAAGAAAAAATAGATGCTTCCAAGAGTGTTAAAGGAGTCGACAGTCATTGCAAGGCCGTTCCCTATCATCTCTAAGCAGTCATGGCAATCAGGAGAGGTTTCTGATGACTGGAAAAGGCAGATAGCACATCACAGCCATTCACAAGAGCAAGAAAGAGGATTTGAGGAACTTCTGGCCTTACACAGGTCAGCTGTGAACACAGGTTCAGCATCACCTCAATCCCTTGGGATCATTACAGATGACATCCTTAGAAGCCATTCGTAAGCAGTGACATTCTAGAAAATATTATGAAAAATTATGGCAATATATTTTTAATTTAAGCAGAATTTTAGAAAGTGATCCTCGTTTTTGTCTTTTAGAAGAAAAATTGCTATATTAAAATTACAAAATGGAAATAAAAGATTTTAAAAATTAGGTTTATTATAGAAAAGGAAAAAAAAACAGACAATTTTTCTGGAAAAAAAAATGTATTGTGCTCTTTAATTACTATCTCACTTTAGTTTTCTTCCATAAGCAGCAATGAAAGAGTATCTCTTACGAATTTCCTAAACATTAACAAAGGTTTTTTTTTGAATATTTTGCTCCTTTCTACTAATACTGTCAAAAATAATATGCTGTGGAACTATAGAAAATAGTAATTGTGAATAATGTTATACCACATAAACATGCACATTTCACAGAGAAAGAAGAAAAGTTGGTTATAGTCAGCAAATGTGTTGTCTAATACTATCATTCAGTTATTGCTGTTTTATTTGGGTTAAACTTTCAAACTGAATAAGAAATCTCTAGGACATCATTTTTAAATTGCCATATTTACTTATCTAAACAGAAAAATCAAAAATCATTTGCAGATGAAATTGAATTAATTTATCTTTTATTCTTGTATGTGCATGCATGTGCATATGCTGTATATATTAGAGGTACCAAAATACACTTTCTTTGAAAACTGAAATGAAAGTTAAAAATGTTTTTTCTTGTAAATTCTTAGACTGGCTACTAGCTGAATTTTCTATTCCTTAGCCAATGAATATCACTTACCTATTTTTTAGCAGGATGTGTTTCTCCTACACATAATGTGCCAAACAATCTGGCATACTTCTAGTCACAGGGAGACACAAAATCTGCCAGTTAACTTTTGTGGAGTTGGCATCTCTGCATATTTGCCCGTAAAAATATGATTGCTTCCTTCCTTCATTTATTTACTTCCTGACTTTAATGGTTTTGGGTTAAAACATTAGTGCAAGAGCCAGAGAAGTTATTGCTTGAAACAAAAACTCTCTGACCTGGAGAAACAAAATATCAAAAGGATGTGCATTTTTATATATTGTGAATAAAAATTTTCTTAACTTTTAATGCCTATATTCCTGTCATAACAGTGTGCAATATAATTGTATTTTTGGAAAATCAGATGCAATGCACTTTTAGATTATGTAAAAGAGCCACCAGTACCACCCACCGTAAAGCCTTTGTCTCATAGAAGTAGTGAACAAAATATATCGTACTCTTTTAATATTCTAAATCACAGAATGGTTAAGGTTGGAAGGGACCTCTGGGAATCATTAGTCCAACCCTCCTTGTTCAGCAGGTACACCTAGAGCACAGGACGCAGGGTGGGTTTGGAAGGTCTCCAGAGAAGGAGACTCCACAACCTCTCTGGGCAGCTTTTTGTCAGGGCTCTGTCACCCTCACAGGAAAGAAGTTCTTCCTCACATGCAGATGGAACTTCTTGTGTTTCAACTTCTTGTGGATGAAACTTTCTTGTGTTTCACCCATTACCCCTTGTCCTCTCACAGCCACCACTGAGAAGAGTTTGGCCCCTTCCTCCCTACATTCTCCCCTCAGGAACTTATACATATTGATCAGACTTCCTCTCAGGCTTCTCTTCTCTAGGCTAAAAAGGCCCTACTTAGTCTCTCCTCATACGAGACATGCTCCAGTCCCTTTATCATCTTTGGTTATATCATATATAATCATCTATGGTCACTCTACATTGGACCCCCTTTAAAAGCTCCACATCCTTCTTGTCCTGGGGAGCCCAGAACTGCCCCCAATACTCCAGGTGCAGCCTTACCAGAGCTGAGCAGAGGGGCAGGATCCCCTCGGCCTTCTTGGCCATGAGGGCACACTGCTGACTCATGGTTAACTTGGTGTCAACTCCCAGGTCCCTCTCCGTGGAGCTGCTTTCCAGCAGGTCAACCCCTAAACTCTCCTGATGACTGGGGTTATTCCTCCCCAGGTGTAGGACCTTGTACTTGTCCTTATTGAACCTCATGGGGTTCCTCTCTGCCCAACTCTCCAGCCTGTCCAGGTCCCTCTGAATAGCAGCACAAGCTTCTGGAGTGTTGGCCACTCCACCCAGCTTGGTGTCATCTGCAAACTTGCTCAGGGTGCCCTCTGTGCCTTCGTCCAAGTCATTGATTGTTCAGCTTGACAAGTTGAACAGCACTGGGCCCAGTACTGACCCCTGGGGGACACCACTGGCCACAGGCCTCCAACTGGACTTGTCCCCATTTATCACCACCCTCTGAGCTTTGCCATCTAGTCAGTTCTCAATCCACCTCACTTGTCCACGCATCTAATCCATACTTCCTGAGTTTCCCCATGAGAATATTATGTGTCGAAAGTGTTTGCTGAAGTCAAGGTGGACAACATCCATGTCTTTCCCATTATCCACCCAGCCCGTCATCCCATCATAAAAGGTTATTAAGTTTGTCAAACATGACTTCGCCTTGGTGAATCCATGCTGACTACTCTTGATCATCTTCTTTTCCTTGACATGCCTAGAGATGCTCTCTAGGATGAGATGCTCCATCACCTTTCCAGGGATGGAGGGGAGGCTGACTGGCCTGTAGTTTCCCACCTCCTCACTCTTACCCTTTTTGAAGTCCAGAAATACACAGATATATTTTGGCAGTGCATTGCCAATTTGTTGAAGGCTAACAGGACCAGATATGCCTGACCATAGGCAACATAGTCAGCTGCCTTGGCAACAGAGAACTTAGTTCTCCTGGTGATACCAAGAGGATGATACGTAGAATGTAGGTAGGATAGCTCTGTCAGGCCGAGGGGGGTCCTCAGTCAGATACCTGCCAATGAAGAGGAAGAGGGGGAACATTTTCTATTTTTCAGTACACCTGGTTCTGGAGAGGCCAAGAAGACCATAATCAGATGTGGCAACACACATCACCCCAACAGGCCCTTCCTACCTGCACAGATGATGCCCCTGTTAAGGAAGCAGAAGATTCCTCACGGGAAGTAACCTCTCTTGGTGATGGCAGTCCTCACTATGGCAGCAGAGGCAGCAGGTAGAGCAAGCACCTGCTAGATAGCTAATAGCAGCCTCATTTTGCCCTTTCCCTGCAAGAATACATCAAATATACATCCTTTCCCTTCTATCTCTATCTCTGTCTATTCTTATACACTGGAAGAGTACGTAAGGCTACTGAGAAGGTGAGTAAATGGAGATAATGATGAGCTAAGGAAGGAGGGAAAAAGGCAGCACACAGGAGAAGAGAAGTGAGGACCTTTCTATGGGGTTGTGGGAAGGAAAAGGTGAAAGTCCTGAGCTCCACCAGGACATAACAAAAAGACTATTACTTATCTTAAACTCTCACTATTTGCAGCTTACCAAAATCTTAAAAACATTGTCTTAAGTAAGTCAACTATTTCTTTATTCTATTGTAGACTAATGTTAACACGTTTTGAATAAGAGATGAAAATGTATATGTTTCCATCTCTTGTGCTACCAACAGAACAGGTAAATTCTGCTGCCTGACATGGGTAATCTCCTGCAGGTATGATAAGGTTCTTTTTTTCTTTTGGTTTATAAGATTCAGGCTTCTATATTTGGCACATGAATTCACATGTTTCCTATCTGTGAAAATCTTATATGCATGTATTTCATTATTCACCAAATGTCCTTTTCTTTTGCAGGATCAAGATTTTAGATCACACTCTTTGCAGTACTTGTTATTTTTCCTTTGCCTCACTTCCGTAAGTGCTAACTCTTAAGGACTACATGCATGAAAAGAAACTGACTTCCTCATAGGCCATGGCCTTTCATGCATAATATAAATTCACATATTATGATTATAACATAGTCATAGTCATTCAAAAATACTGCAAAGAGCTATTTGACACTATTGTATATAGAATGAGGGCAAAGGGAGTTGAGCTACAAAGAGAACCAACTGTTTTTATTAATGCACAATTTCATAACTAATCATTTTGTTGAAGCATAACACACATCTTGGGAATTAAAGTGTTTGTGTTAGGCATTTGTAAATCTAACTAAGCATAAACGCTTGACTTCAAAGCATTCCTACTAGAGAATGATCATATTTTAACAAAATGCTCAGAAAGACTTGTCTTTTTGTTTGAAATAATTATATCTGAGGTAAGAAGTGTATGCTGAGGTATACTCCTGAATATTAGTATATGTGAACAGTTTTTATTTGACTGCTAAAAAGTATGAGATCAAGTAAACATAGTCTGTAAGTGATTTAGTATTGTTTTTTGTTTGTACCTACTGATAGAAAACTGCTATTTTGCAAACAAACAAACAAAAACACTCAGAAGTTTAAGCTGAGTCTTCTCCGTAGACATTTTCAACTGATAACAGCAGCTTCAAGGCCAAGGCACATAATCACATTTCTGTGTATTAGGCAAGCCATAGTAAATTTTGCATATACTCTCGGCCCATGGGAAAAAAAAAATAAAATAAAATAAAATAAAATAAAATAAAATAAAATAAAATAAAATAAAATAAAATAAAATAAAATAAAATAAAATAAAATAAAATAAAATANAATAAAATAAAATAAATAGCTTACAAGAGTTCTTGAGTTCTTTTCATAAAAAGTTTTTGTGGAAGGTATGGACGCAGGAATATTTATTATGGCTCAGGTGACAGACAAAAAAAATGTAGCAATCCTCATACTTGATTAAAACTGTCAATTTGGGCTACTAAATACAGCCTATATTAACACTCTTAGCTATCAGCAGGCCTGATAGTCCTAACGGTTTCAGTGGTCTTCTGCTAAAATCATTAATCAACTCCTTTTGGATTCTCATGTACATCTGGAAATCTAGTATGGGAAGAATAGTCACTGCACCTGGGACTGCTCAGCCACAGTTTTCCTCAGAAGTCTGACAAAAGCTGCATCAGTGCAACACACATTGTAGTGACTTGTAGAGAGGAGAGATTGAATTTGTGCAGTTGATTTGCAGACTGAGATGTACCTTGGGTTTGTTCTGGGTTTCAGTGGGTCTATAGGAGTACAGGCAAATATGCTTTAAAGGAAGTGTCTTACAAACTTTTATTTCAGTACAGGCAAATATGCTTTAAAGGAAGTGTCTTACAAACTTTTATTTCAAGGGGCTAAAATTGACCACTTAAGATGCATTTGAAAATGGAGATTAAAAAAAAGAGAGGAAAAGAAAGTAACATTTTAAACATTTGATAGAGGCTGGGGAACAGGACAAGAAGAAAAACAGTAAGAATTAGTGACTTTGATGAGCAAAGGTATGTCTACATTATTGACTGGTGAAAATCAAAGAACATAGGACTGGGATGTGAGCATACCACCATTTGGTGATAGTCTGCTAGTACAGGTGCAAGGGAAATTCACATCAGAAATAACACACAAATGTGAATTTCTATGAATTCACTCTATATGTAGTTGACTGGGAGAAAAGAACAGAAGGAAGCCACCAACTGCTGATTTTCCATAAACTCCAGTCTCTGAGGTCGTCCTTCAATTACTTTTCAAACTTGGGTGTTGATGGAGATCAACACTTTAGAATCTTGGGATTCAAACAGAAAGGCTCTGAAAGAATATAGGTAGTCTGCTTTTCTACCTGAATCCAAACCAAACTTGGGTGTTGATGGAGATCAACACTTTAGAATCTTGGGATTCAAACAGAAAGGCTCTGAAAGAATATAGGTAGTCTGCTTTTCTACCTGAATCCAAACCAAACCTATCCTATCCATACTTACTTTGTTAAGTCTTTTGATGCAATCAAGCCAGACAGACTTGGATTCCTATCCTGTTATATATAAAAATTTGTATGGCTCATATCATCATACCGTGACAAATCTTCATTAACTAGATACCAGCTGAACAAGAAAGCTTAAACCTTTTAATTGTTCAGTAATTAAAATTCCAGTCATACATTTTTATATATTTCTGCTGATGGAAGCTTAACATTTGTGTTGCAAGACTTAAGAAGCAAAGGAAATCTTAAAACATTCTTGTTGAAAGTCTGAGAAAAACAGCAAAGGAACTGCTCTCTAGCTTTACATGGACACTTCTTTCCAATTGACATACAGAGATTAAATGAGAGCGGTCAGGACCATGAAAAAAGGAAAAGTCTTCCTAGTCTACCAAGGATACTGTATGACTAAATTGAAACTGAGAGTACAAAATCACTATATCTGGCTGCACTGTGTGGCTGCTATGATTCCAACCTGATGATCTTCAGCAGGTAATAAATTGAATCACAGCTTCTTTTCTGTCTTGACATGCTCTCTGCTTTCTAGTTTCTTTTCAGTCATCTTCAACCTGTAGGATATCTAATGTTGCTCTTTAAATGGGATCTTGCTCTTCTGCTCCTTGGATTGACAAGATATAATCCCAAAGTGAAATATTATAAAACTCATAAAACTGATTGTTTAGTCTCTCTGACTTTCAACATCCAAGGCTGAAATGTCAAAGAGTAAATAATTAAAAAAAAAGGCTAGAAAAAACCATTAAATTACTGCAATAAATCAAAACACAGTACTTCTAAAACAGAAAGAAATTGGAGCCACAAGGTGACAGCAATCTCTGCTGGTGTTGCTTCAGATGTGCGTTCTGCTGCATTTACAGTGTTCTTGGCAAGCATATTGGCAGCTTAACTGAAAATAAGTTCTGCTTATTCTTAATTCTAACCTATTCTCCTTTAGTCACTTTCTCATTATTCTGGTTCTTGCTGTTCATTAGAGCAGGTCAAACCCTTCAACTGCTGTAAATTTTAACAGAAAAACCAAATTCATTTATACTGGTAGTCCCATTTTATGAGTTTTTCTGATTTTGCCCTTCAATTACTTACAGATGGTTCTATACTATAAAAGACAGCTACGACTAAACATGCTTTTCCATCAAATTTAGTGGTAGGTGCTAAAATGTCTCTAAGATTTACCAAAGAACTTCCAGCATAGCTTATCATGTTACTTTAGAATGACATTCTTCCAAAGTTTCTTAGTAGCAGGATATATCTATAAGATATTTTTATTCTTTTTTTGGCATTGCTTTTTCATATAAACATCTTGTAATACTCAGAACTGGCACTAACAAATAATCCAGGAACTTACGTAGCTGTTTATTAATGAATTCTCTTTACAATTATTGCTTGGTTTGGACCAGTACTTATTTTAAAGTGTGAAATGTCAGACTTTTGATTGCTCCCAGTTCAGTTGGTGGTTAGATTACAATTAGTTCTCTTTTGAAAAGATACTTGTGATTGGATGTTAGATTTAAATCATTTAAGTTATGAAAGAAATGTGCTGAAAGCAGACCTGCCATATAACTAACATTTTTTTTTTTCTTTTGACACATGGGTTCTTTAGTCAGACAGTAAACTACACTTTTGACAATTTCTCATGATCCATTACATAATTTTCCAACAGTCACTGGATTCTGCTGCTTGCTTCATTCAAAGCATGCTCCTGGCTTCAGAAATTAAGTTAGAAACTACATGGTTCTATTGATAAAAACACAAAAAGTTATTCCGATGAGGGGGTAGAGTATGTGTATGAGAATGCTTACATTTTTGTATCTAAAGAATATAATTTATTGCAAATGCAGTGCAGAGAATGCTATGAAAACAAAGTGTCTTACTCTTCTAATCGTTATCAATATATTAACATATCAACATACTAAACAATATCCAACAAAAAAAAAGAAACAATTATCAGCCTGGCTCAATTCCAGATTGCACTTCTTGCTCCAGGCTCTGCCTACCAACATTAAGTCAATACTATCTGCCATCTGAAGGACAACTTGCAACATAGGATCTCTTAAGCACAGATTTTTTTTTTTCCATAAATAATAATAATAAAAAAATTCTTCAAATATTTTTTTGTGGAGAAGGGAAAGGGCTTGTCTGCATTCTGACCTGTGTTGAGAAAATTCATGTGGATAGTTCAGAAACACATTTTTCTCTTTTTGAACTACTAAGGACTGTTTGGTTTGTTTTAAAGGCTTTCTTGAAGTTTTCTTTTGCAATTACTATAGCAGTTGTAAATGGAAAGAGAAGGTTCCAAATACAAGATCTCAAATGAAGGCATGGAAGCCAGTGATTCACTGGGACCACTCATAAATGAGAAGGTTTATTATACTTTAGTCACCTTACCACTGCAGGAAATATTTACCTTGACTAATTATAAGCTAAATTTCATCCCTAAATTTGATTCCACATCTAAAATCTTATTGGAGGTACTTTTTACTTTCACTGTTAATTCTTCTCACTACAGTTGATTTTACATTATAGTTAGATCATTTCCCCACCAAAAAAAAAAAAAAAAAGAAATATTTTCTTGTAGAAAAAGATGAATAGTGACATTAAATTAAACTGAATATTTAGAAATATTATTTGATCAAATGATCACAAAATGATCATTTGTGAGCCAGACATAATATTGCTAGATCTCAAAGCACCGAGAGTCTATAAATTATGTATTTGGAAAAAAAAAAATTGTTTGTTGCAGCAGATATTTTCTGCTTCATATATGAAATTTTGGCCTCATTATAGTCAGAACAACCGAATGGTGAAAACAAGCATATTTTCCACACAGATCAGGATTTCATGTGCTTTGCTGCTAATCTCAGGGGGAATGCAAAGAAAGTACTGAATTCAAACAAGAATTGAATTTCTATTTACATCACTCTAATCATGGAATGATTCTTAAGACTCTTATCTCCAACCCTTATAAAGGCTGCAAAATTATGCCAGCAAAATAACTACTTGCAAATCAAGTGCAAAGATCCTTGTGCAAATCAACCACTAGTAATTAGTATTCACGGAAGCCCATTTAGATCATTTTTACCTATCTGACCTATTCAATGGATCTTATAAAAATCTCTTGGGTTCAGAGAGGAGAAGCTTTGGGAAGAGGTAGGAGTGGCATTCAGCCAGGGCATAGATCTCTTTCCCTCCAAGAATGTATCACAGTTAAATAAAATTCTGCAAAAATATTGTGCAGTTGAAGGGTCAGTTGTCAGTGGATTAGCACTTCATTCCCTGAAATAGTGACATAGGAATGAGCTCACTAACAATAACATTTATTCCTGGAACCGGGTATAGATGCAGCTCCATTCCTCCTGCTGAGCTTTGCTTCCTTCCTGCAGCAACTCCCCTACACATGGGCTCAACTTCCTTAAACTGCACTATCATCTGTCAGTAGATATGGATATGCCACACAGACCTAGCCAAGACAGCTTGGACTTGGATCCTTTCCAGGTCCAGTTGTGTTCCCTGGATACTGCACATTCCCCGGAAGCTCACTGTTGCTTTCCTTGTTACCAATCTCCCAGCTCTCTGCTACCTACAACATGTTTCTTAAAGGTGTTGTGTGAGACCTCCATAAACTCTTCAGGCAAATTTATCCAGACTGATTTATGCTAATTTTCTTCACCAGGTTCAGCTGACCATGATGATTTTTCACAGAATCACAGAATGGTTGAGGGGCAGGGTCACTTCCCTTGACCTGCTGGCAACACTCCTCCTGATGCAGGCCAGAATCCCATTGGCTTTCTTGGCCACGAGGGCACACTGCTGACTCATGGTTAACTTGGTGTCAACCAGGGCTCCCAGATCCCTCTCCGTGGAGCTGCTTTCCAGTAGGTCAACCCCTAATCTGTACTGGTGCCTGGGGTTACTCTTCCTCAGGTGTAGGACCCTGCACTTGTCCTTATTGAACCTCACGAGGTTCCTCTCTGCCCAACTCACCAGCCTGCCCAGGTCCCTCTGGATGGCAGCACAGCTCTCCGGAGTGTCGGCCACTCCACTCAGTTTGATATCATCTGCAAACTCGCTCAGGGTGCCTTCTGTCCTCTCCCTCAAGTCATTGATGTTGGGGTTATTGTATGACAGCAAACTTGATGAACAAGTTGAACAGCAAATAACATTTTGCATACTTAATGCCTTAAAAGTTTGTTAAAGTTGTTTGAACAGTAACTGCAATCTTAAAGTTGTTCATTTCTCACATAAGTGTCTGCCTAACGTTCCCATTTCCTTGAGGACAGCAATTGCTTTTATCAGTTGTTAAATGACTAACTGGAAGTGAGCTAATGAATGAGAAATATGGCCAAATGATAAGTTCCACACTGAATTTTTTCCATTTCAAAAATGTAAACAATTTCTTTTTTTAAAACTAAATTCTTGTATCCTTGTATTTTGTATCCTCTCTTTTGAAATTGTGTTGATAATTTCAGAAACACAAAAGAAATAAAAGGAGAAATCGTATAGTAACTTTTCATGTATTTCTTTGTACAACCCACATTGCATGTCTAAAGAGGGAAAAAAGATCCTCCCTCTGGACTGGAAGACACACACACTGCCACCTATGCAAGGGCAAAAACGCTTCTAAGATTTGCAAGTTACAGACAAAAGGGATGAAGAAATGATTTTATTGAGAAGTTTTAAGACCCTCAATAGAGGTCACATCGAGGGAGTTTACACCAATATCTTTCAGACATGTATGTTAAGCAGCTCTTCTTGGGAAATTATTTAATGAAGCAAAGAAAGGGGAGCATGAGGAAAAAACAACAGCAAAAACAAAATGCCCAAGAGCTGAAGTACTCTAAAAAAAGCTGACCACAACACTACAGCTATGTAGACTTAGATATTCAGAAGGTAACTCTAGAGGTGAACCTAAAACAACACATAAAATTAACAGTGTTCAGGTATGAGAACAGGAAGAGGAGGAGAGCTTGGAATTTATTCTATAAAAATTAGAGACACATGCTTCTAATGCCTACATAAAAATGAGAGAAGAGAATCTCTCATTTTTAAAGTTATATGTATTTTTAATAATAACTAATTACATTATTTTTAAAAATATAGCAAGATATGTATTTTAAAAGCTTTTAAAAAGCTTTTAATGTATTTTAATATATTTTAGAGCTTTTAAAACCTTGAAAAAAGAATCCTTTAACCTCCCAAATCCCTTTGCTTTCCTGGAGCTTTTCAACAAGTCTCTTTGATTGGAAGAAATCTTTCCACAAGCCTGGCACACATGATTATAAGCTATTCAATTTTTAGGGACACCTGAATCTGAGGATTCAACCTTCAGTAATTGATACACCTTAACTGTGTTTACCACCCTGGGAATGACACTGTGTATTGTCAGGTTACTCATATGATTTTTTTAAAAGAAGACACAAGAGTTAATTTATTCCTGCTAAGGCTAAGATTTAAATCTGTTTGCTGTAATTAAAATAACTTCTTTTTTACAAAAAGAAAAGTGTAAAGCCAAACATAATTTTAGATTATGTATATTGATCCATGTCCATGTGAAGTGCTTCAGAAGCTAAGTAGTGAGGCTGGCCATTTAACTTTTCCCTTATTCCACACAATTATTGCCATGCCGATCTTCCCAAATTCACCTCTCCCCATGGGCAGTTACATTTCCCCTCTGATTTCTGTTTCCCTAAGGAAACAGAAAATCAAAGGAATCAAACCTCACTGCTGATCTATCCTTGAGGAAAAACAATTACACATATCTTCTTATATATACTTTGTAGCCAAGTTACACTTGACCTTTTGACAAAAATTTCAGCACGAAACACTTTGCTCGTGTTCTCCTAGAGTTTAGTAATCCTATCTTTCCTGTACAACAATTGTGCAGCCAAACTATAAAATTTTTTAAAAGTCCAAAATATACAGAGAGCTTCACACTTTTTATAAGTAAGCTGTAAAAGAACTGTTTTTGTGTAGCATAGTACTTTTTTTTTTAACAAGAAAAGTAAACATTTATTAACTCTTTGTTTTAATCTTTTTTTTTTCTCCCTAAATCTAAATGTTCAGATAAGGTTTCACTATATCAGTTTAAGAACTGAATGTGCTATTTGTGCAGTAAAATTTGGGCAGTCATGAAAATGCACACCACATCAATTTTCCCTGAGTTACAGGCTTAGCCTTTTGCAAGAGTTACCTTAAGTTGCTGCAATTAAATGTTTTGTTGATTCATAGTTTGCATCACGAAAATATACCTAAGATTTAAGTAAAGAAATATGTCTGTGTTTCTGCAGGGGGCTAAAATATTTTTATTGACAATATCACATTTATTGAAGGCTAAAGAACTGCTGCTTGACCTAGGTAGTCTAGTTGTTTTCTGGCAACCACCACTCAAATTACACTTGCAAGATAGACCTCATTCAAACTCCTATGTGTCTTGAAATGAGAAGTTTAGAATAGTTTGCAGTTTGGGGGAAATCCTTTTTTTTTTTCAAAAAAAAATTTTTTTTATTCAAAAACACTGTCCAGATCTACTTGATTCATTTAGAACAGAAAACCACTAGAAACAAAAAGAAAAAACTCAACTTCTAACCAGAACTCATCAAGTTCCTTCACATTTCCTGCTTTAACAGATGCTTAATTCACAATATGTTTTATAAACAGTGTATGGTGGTCTCACAGTGTCATGTCTGCTTAGCGTAAATAGGTGAATGTCTTATGTCTAAAAGAAGTTATAAATGCATGTCATAGGAAAAGACAAAAGGACTGCATGGATTCATGCCAGTGGAAAAAGAATTTTTAGTTGAGCTGTATAATGTGAACAAATAAATGCATCAAAGCTATGCCATTTTTTTTAATAACACTTCTTTGGCATTGAGATGCAAATATGCAACTTTGAACAGATAAATCTGTTTGGCTGAGATACTTTTATATAACTTTGCAGCAGTACCTTGGGTCTGTGACTAAATGGCACCTGACTTCACCTTCACGTGAAGCTGTAGGTTGAGGTTTTTTCCCGACACTAAAACCAAAAGAAATACTTCTTTTCCTTCAAGTACATTTGATGTTTACTGCTCTATTTAGATCTGATCTATTTTGATGTTTACTATTCTATTTAGGTCCAATCTGCTGTGTATTCAACAGTCTCCTTTCAAAGCAGCGTTTGAAACTCATGGAATTAGCCAGAATCCTGTGTTAAGGACACGGTGGGAAACAGATCAGAAGAATGACAGCTCTCAAGGTTTAAGTGGTGCTGCAGGCTATTAAGCCCCATAGAAGAGTGCGAACATGTCAGAAGTGTCAGGTACTTTAGATTCATGGACAATTTCACAAAGGAGTCGATAGTGCTGTCTTTAAGATATGAAAGCCAATAGGAATGCCATGGTTGCCAGTTTAAAGACTTTGCAGAATTGGACCTGTCATGTTGACTGCTAGAAAAATCTTTGTATTGGGATGTTTTAAAGCAGACATTCTTGTAGGTATTTGCCATTAAATTGTTTAATAAAGACCACATTGAAAGCTTAGCCAAGCCTTGTGATGCCCTCAAAACACTGAAAATCTGCATGAGAGCTTTGGAGCAAAATGCTAACTCCATTTAAGCTGATATAAGTCAAAACATCTAGGGCAAGATTTCACTCTGGGTGTTTAACTAGAGTTGGCATAATGAAACGAAACAGGTTTACCAGTTAGATATATAAATCTATGGTAGGCAAATAACTGCTGGATGCTTTTTTTTCTTAATATTTTTTTCCTAAAACCATACACTATTTTGTTTCTCCAAATTAAAATTAAAATTAGACATTCTGAATACTAGTGGAGACAACCTGTAGACAGATTTCCTGCTAGCTGCTGGTAGTGAGTCTTGCACATGATATGAATATGCAGTTTATTAAAAGCAATACTTATTTATCATTGCAAAATTGTGCTGAAAAATATGATTCATGTAACTGACTAAGCGAAGTAATCCAATCCAACTACTCAAGAAATGCAGGTAAAAGTTATATAGACAACAATTTGAGCACAAATTCTTGCTACAGATACAATAGGTGACACTTTTAGAAATTGCAGATATGCTTGATAAAAAAAAGAATGAAATGTAAATGAGAGGTCACTGGATCTGCATAGCTTTAGGACTTCACAGTTTATAGTATGGTTTACATATAAAGTATTCATTCCATCATTAACCAATCTCAATAATTTTCTTACCCTTCTCTGGAAGGGAGGAGTAGGCTCCCCCTCCCCCACCCAAGGAATAAATAAGGAAGAAATTCTTAAATTTTCTCCAATTCTTAAAAAATTTCTAAAATTCTCAAAAAAAAAAAAAGATTCCTTAGCCAAATTCTGAGTGGAATTCCACTCTCATATGTCCTCTTTTTTGTTCACTATATTTTCACTCACTCCTCTTTTATTTTACACTTGCAAAATACTTGCAAAGTATTTTCCAGACTTGCAAAAATACTTGCCTGTATGTCACTACCTATACGTACACTGGTAAGTCAAGGAGTATCAGTAAATATGCCTGGATCATGGTTGTCAAGGAGGATCGATAAATATGCCTGGACTAGGTTGTCTACTGTTGGGTTTTAGAATGATTCCTGATGTAATTTTGGTCCGAGTTAGCACTTCCAACCAATTCTGGCTCCAGTTAGTATCAGCAAGAATCTATTCTCAGTAGGCAGTCTGGAATGTGGTCGCTCTATTCTGGGAGCCTGTAGGTTCATAGGGATGTGGGCTGTTCTGTCACAACTGGTCTCAGCACCAGAGAACAGTTTTATAGTTTACTAATGCAGACATAAACATTTTGTTGTTGGTAGTGGTTTGAGTTTTTTTCTGATTAAACTATACATTTAGTGCCTCTTATGGCTCTGCATTTCTATTGGTAAGATTATTGGTAAGATAAATGTCTTTAGTTCAAACTAACTGTCTAGCTGTCCAGTACTGGATATTGTTCTTCCCTTTGGAAACTGTGCTATGAATCCTTTCCAGTAACCCTGTTACTTAGAAGTAGAGAAGTCCTCATTGCCCATCAATGTACCATCTACATAATTAAGCTATAGAATATTCCCAATTGTGTCTTAGTCATTATCTGTAAGTGAAGCTGTGCCACTTTGTGTGAATACCTATCACATCACATCAACACTTCTTGAGGTTACCTCACAGAATGAGTTTGACTTTTCTAGTTTCAAGAGAAAGAACTGAGAGATACTGTCCACAATTATGTTGACCTCTAGCCTGGCAGACAGGAGCAGGAGTCATCCCAAGCAATTAAGAGATTTCAGCCTTGGTCTTAGGGTGATAAGAGCTGACCCTAAGAGGTTATATTTTTCTCAACTGCTATGTTTTATTTGGAGTTAAACATGCTATATGCTCATATAAAAGAATGTCTCTCCCCTGTGTAGGGTCTGGAAAACATACATAAATCTACCCCACACATTTGCCTTAGACATCTCAGAGTTCTTCTGCCAGCTCTCTGAGCTCACAGACACAAGCCAGCTGTGGTCTGGAAGCTATAGATCCATTTGAGCATGGCCCTGTGCCCAAACAAAAACATCTTGCCTCAGCAGAGCTGTGTTAATGACTAGAAGTCTTCTGGACCACAGCTGCTAAATACTATCAGTTGCACTATGGGCAGCACAAGGTCGCTTGCCTTCTGCCCTTCTTGAGACGTAGCTCTGCTTGTGAGTCCCACAGCTATTCAGGCCTGTGGAGTTTCTTAGCTCTGACAAAATTTCAACAGCTCTGCACATGTTAAGTCGTAGACATACAGGCACCCATGGGAATTCTCTGCTGAAAACTCTAGCACCTTGAGAAATTTAGTCTTCTCCAGTCATATCGAAAGGTTTGGATTCCACGTAATTGCTTAGGACAAAAGCATCTTTCTCTCCTCTAATGGTCAAATTTCTGGAGTGTAGGTTTTTTACACAAGTCAAATAAGTTTAATACAATATCAACATTTGTGGATGCAAATGCAATATTAAAAAAAATATTATGATGGACAAATTTACTCACACATTTGATCCCAGGGCTTTGCCTATCGACTCTGAAGCCTTAAAATGAGTAGACAGATCAGCAGTTTAGGAAGGTAATTTTGTGTGAGTAAGATAGTAAGATATAACTGAAAATAATACTTCGTAGACTCAAAAATATGACCTGAAGTGAGGTAGTGTATAAAATACAGAGGTTATTAAATTAGGCATAAGTACCTAAGAGATTCCTACTGAATTACCCATAGGATTTTTTTCTACAGTTTCTCTGGTTTCCATGCAATCATGAGCTTAAAAGGATACATTTCAAAACATACAAATATCAAGATATTTTTAAGTATTTATTCTGCATTGAGCACAGTAGAGACGAAGATTTCAAAAACACTTTTATGAGAAACTGAGGCCTTCTAATAAGGTCATCTTCTAAAAAGAGAAGAAAGAAAGGAAAATAAGGGGCTGAGAAGTGCCAGATATAGCAAATTCTCTTAACTTCTTTATGCCTTTCTCTCAACTTCTAGAGCCAGGTTTAATCTTTGCCAGAAAGTCTACTTTTGATTTGGAAATATTTCTTCTACACATACATTTGTACAAATACACACATCTACATAAAATGAAAGAAACAAAATAGATATCCTGAAGTAGAAAGAACACAGAATAAACAGAGCAACTGTGAAGATTTTAAACCTAGTAATTTCCTACTGGGGAATGTCTACTTCCAAGTTTTTACTTAACTTTAGGCAGTGATCACACTGAGCCCAAGTAGAGCTGAACCCTTTTATTAATCGTGTGTGTAGTCTCTTCAGTGACAGAAATCTGTTTTAAGAATTATTTCTGATGATATAGCTGTATTAATGAACCATTACTATTATTCTGAGCCTCATTTTGTCAAGCTTTATTATTTTTAATTGAAGTCCAATGTCTGGTTACTTTCTTGGTTATCATGTCCCAGCATATCTGCACTTCTCCTATGTCTTTGAATATCTTCTCTAGTCCAAGAATTAATAAAAATAGCATCAGTAGTCATACAGTTAAACTAATTAGACCTTTTGTGTAGATTATCAGATGTGTTAATTTAAAAATTATTCTCTTTAGTGTAGCAGTTTCCACTTTTTTTTGCTCTTGCTCCCAGAAATGCCTCCATGGACTGGGATAAGGAAGAAAGTATGTCTAGGAAATCCTTTTATTTCTGTCAGGCATCCTTCCTGGGGTTTGGGAAGAAAGGCTAGACTAGAATTTGAGCCATGGAAAAATGCATCTCCAGACCTTTCTGCTGAGGATTGAGTTCAGTGTATGCAAAAGCTTAATTTTATCAGTCTTCCTGATTTTATTATATAATCAAACTGATCTGTGCAAAAGCATGTGCAATCTTTAAATTCTTACTAAGCAAAACAGAAATATTGCTTGCCAATCGCATTTTTACAGTTTCTCAAAACTCAACTCTGTACCATCTGTCTTTAAATCATAATATACTAATAACATTTATCCTTTCAAGTTCTAATCTCCTAGGCTTACTGATCCCTGTGCCATCTTTGATTATTTTTTGACAATGCATGTCACCCACTCATCAGCTGCAGTAGATTTTAAAGTTGTTATATCACATAAATAATTTAGAATTTTAAATGATATCAAGTTGATGAGCAGTTCATCTGCTCCCTTTTAAGGTCACATACAGTCTCCTTTTAAATATAATATATTGTAATGATATTCCGTGAATATAAATAAACCTCAGACCACTGTCTCAAGTCTAACTCAAGTCCACTGTACAGATCAGATAGATACAGCAAACAGATAAGCTCTGGTAGATTTCATTGGTGATAAGAGCCTATGAGAGCAAAATATAATTCAAAAGCAATAGCTGTTAGGTCACCATTACCGAATGGCAGGAATGTTCCATGTAATATATTCTTCTAAATATTTTTCAATTAATATTTGAATATTAAAGCGCTAAGGCTAATGTAGTAGCATTTCTTGGCAGACCATTTCGCAGAAATATCTACAAAATTCACGTTTGAATGATTGTCTTCATGCCTTAATTTGAAATGTAGGGTACTCATAAAAATGACTAAAACATTTCGTCACCGTTTGTATAATCAAGTGCTTTTGACTTTAGACTGCATTTAAAGTCCTGTTCACCCTGTATTGTATCTCCAAGTCAGCTTTTGAAGAGAGTGGCTACGTAGTGAGGTAGTAGTAGGAGAACAAATCTTGTCAACACATCTTCGGCAAGATTTAGCAGAATCTTACTTTAGTAGATTTAGTGTAATCTCAGAATCTTACTGGAAAGTCTACCGCTGATTTAGTAATATTTCTTGCAAAGATACATTTGTAAAGATATACACATCTGCATACGGCAGGAGAACTGAAGCAGATGTCCTAAAGCAGAAAAGGTAAAGAGGCAGCAGAGAACTGAGAAGCTGAAAAAAAAGACTGAAATATAAGGCCCAGAGAAAACATGTCCTTCGCAAAATTTATCCATATATTTGTATTCTCACCCTTCATAAAAACGATACCTGCAGCATTCTTCTTATTCACATGCAGTGAATCGTGTACCCTTCAACGAATGTTCTTGCCTATGATCTCTATGTTAGCACAAGCAAACAGAATAGAAAGAACAATACTCATTTCTCTTAGGAAGTGTATCATTTCAGTTGCTTTTCCTCGGTTCCTTGGTTTGCTTTTCGTGCTCAACCTAGGTTATTTTGCTAGCCAGCCTAGCATATGGTAGAGTTGGTATTGTATTCTCCTGCATTTTTTTGTGGTTACTACTTTCAAAACATTTTAGAAATCATGCATAAAAAAAATCATGCATAAACTTATGCGAGATCTATATAGAGGTTGTTATTTAAAGAATTATATATTAACTGATGATGCTGTGTTAAAAATAGTCAAATGAAGAAAAGCACTGATAGGCCAATATACACCCATGATAGAACTGGAAAATGAATGATACACTGTTGCCTCCTCTGTGTGATTGTGTGCTCAGATTTACTGTGTTTGTTTTGGATGATATTTTATGCCTCTTGAAAGTATTAAAAGGAGTACCTTTTTCCTTGAAAGAAAAATAAAAATATGTTTTTATTATATTTTAAAATATTAATGTTCTATTTCCCACTTACTAAATTATTCCATGGGCAGATGTTTATTGTGATGTAATTAATCCTTTGAAAAGTTAGCTAAACCTACAGTACTTAGGTAGATTTATATCTTTGCCAAAATAATTATAACAATATTGTTTCAAAACCTTTTTTTAGTGCCTGAATTGGGGAAGACAGCCAATGTTAATTGCAGTATATTGTGCATCGAAGCCAATATTGCTTTCTGCTATGCAAAATTTAAATCTGTGATTCATGTGTATTCCTCTTGCTATGGAATCTTCAGATTTCAGACAATTTAACCTCTAATTCACACTTTAAAACAAACTTTTATATATTCTTTCAGTAATGAAATCTAAATCAACATAAAAAATGTGTGTTCTACAAAAATCAGAAATTAAATTAAACTTATCTCTCAGGATACAGTCAAACAGTTCTTATTTTGTAAGGGGTTAGTTGATCCCTAACTATCGATATACTGAGTACCTTAGGTATGCTAGTTTCTATGTGCAAAAACACACAAGCCTGACCATTTCCTTTTCTGAGATCTGTGCCACACCAAGGTGCCATATGGTCCTGGCAGGCTGCCAGTGGCACTCCCCTTCTGTGTGATTTCCTGTCTCCAAGAAATAGATAATTCCTCTGGCGTAGTTCCTAAAGGGAAATCATCTCAAAATCTGTGGCTACTCAGTTTAAGGAAAAGAAGTTTTCCAATTCTCATGTTTTTTTTTCTGTCTCTGCTAAGATGCAATAGGCAAGTACTTCAGGCCGTTGAAATAAATTCATACTACTTTGACTAGCAAGTGATGCCTGATAATTTTATTTGCATATAATAGCAGAAAATACATTTTGTTTTGCTTGAGCATTCCAGAACAAGTTCTTTCTCTTAAAAATATGGAGAAATAATTAAGCAAACACACAAATGATATATATATGTACTACATATATTTTCTAGAAGTTTATGGTCATTTGATTGGTCTCTTTTAAGTAAGTTAGTAATTTACACCATGTGAGCTCTTAAAAGCGAAAGACTGCTAGTAACCTTTACATGAAAGTATCACTGGGCAGTGTGCTTAAATACTTCTGCTTGACATTAGCACGCAACAAGACACACATACAGCAAAAGCTATTCAGTTTACCACAAATGATGTGTGTGCCTACCCACATATTACACATTAAGATTATCTCAGGATACCCGAAAATCTGCCCTGTTGTATAAGCTGTTTCAAATTAGATGCTTCTTGCTATTTTCTGTGTTGTCCGAATATCTTACATAAGACATAGCAGTCAACCTTAGCGAATCAGAGCACCAGAGCACTTGTAGATCTGGAATAATCAGTTTTCAGATCACATCTGTGCTACAGAATAGAGCATTTACTTAAGTGATGATTTTTATAATCACCGTTAAAATCAAAAAGTAAAGATATATTTTGCTAGTGTGGAACAAACTTATCCCAGTGAACATGGTGGGCAAGTGTTGCTGTATTCCAGAGGGCACACATGTCATGCTAATAGAGTGCTGTCATGCTAATATTCATTTTTTCTTCATCTTCTTCTTTTTCTTTACATAACCATTACTTCATATCCTTTGAAGACACATAGCACTGATGTGCATTAGTACAAAACTGCCCCCTACAGTCACAAGCCTCTTAGGAACATGGCCTTTCTTTATGTCCCCTCTTATGTTTTCTATCAGTTGATCCTTGTCATGATTTAGATATACAAAGGATATATGGAGCAAATTGCTGGCATGAAGTAACTCAGATTTGGACAAATGGGAAACAGGCCATACAGTACACAGAGAGAAGGTCACTTTCATCAAAAGCCAAGACTGTGGGAACCATTCTAGACATTAGCAGATCTCCATGTAGAAGAGTTTCAGCATGGAGAAAGATGCATAGCCTATTTAATGATAGCCAAAGTAAATAGTGCTAGCAGGACTCGCTTATTTCTCTATTTGTGTACTACACACCAGAAATATTTTCTCATATGATGGTGTAATTTATAAATTCAGTTCATACAATGCCACCTTGTTATTCATTTGCAATAGCTGAATACTGTTAATTATTCTTTCCTACAGCGATCAGAGCGACCAGTTAGGCCAAAGAGTATTCCTTTTTTTATTTTTTTTTTTATTTTTTTCAGGCATTTTAAAAGTAGATAGGAAGAAAGAGGAAAAAATCACAAAACACTTCGAAGTAGTAAAAGTCTTTTCTTATCTTATACAAAACTATTATGTTGTCATTTTTTCGTCATAGCCTGGTTTTCATCCTCAGACAATTCAGTACAGCAATAATTCCTGTATATTTCTGAATTTTTTCTTGCATAACTCCTGAGAGATGTTGTCCTTTTCATTCTTCTCTTTTTAAGAATTGAATAGGCCTCAAATAGCTGCTCAGAGTCAGTTGCAAAACACACATCATATATAGCATTATGTCGGGAAAATGTATAACAGTTTTAAATATTTTTAAATTAAAAAAAAAAAGTTCCAAAGTGTTCTGTCAACTTTAGAAAAGGTAAGTTACACAGAACAGCTGTTCAATCAGTTTGATTTCCTGTCACATACGCAGCCAGTAGGAGGGAAAGCCAAAACTGTATGATGTGTCATTACCTATTAAGTCAGTAATACAAAAGAGATATTTGGCTTGTTCTCATCTACTCTGTGCCTAGAAAAAAAAAATGCCAAGAAATGTTCTTAATTTTTACAATATGGGAAGCAGGAGGGTAGAATTGTCAACCAAAATAGGCTTTATGCTTTATCTTGGTATATGAACGTGGTTTCATGTAGAAATATCCTTTTTGCATGGGAGGTCCTTATATTATCCAACTTTTTACACACTGCAGACCAAGATATCTTAATATGCTACCTACTTACTAAGCCTAATAAGGTATGCATTTACCTAGTATGTTTTTCAGAAAAGCTTCCATCTTTAATTATGTCCTAATGTTTCCATGGAATCCACCCTATCTCCTGCTAGATTAACTTTTTGAACAGGTTCTTAATGATTTAATGCCATTCCAAGTTTGAATCTGCCTAAAACCCACTTTCAGCTTTTGGTCTTTATTAAAGCTCTCCATACAAATTTACAAAGTTCTTTGTGCCTTTCCCTTGGGGAAATAATTAAACATGGAAATCTATTCATTACTGGATAGCATTCCTAAAAGCAGACTGAGACTAACTCTCTCATTCTAACATATCCAACTTCAAGACATTTGTATTCCTTCCCTGCACTCCCTCCACTTAATGCAAATGTATACACCTTACAGCTGTACAGAATGGATGAGATCAACACTAAAATTCAACATATTACAAAGGCAGCTCCACTTTTACCACTCAATAAAAAGTTTTTCAGTACATCTAATATGAACCCCAAACTTTTCTCTGAGTCTCTACTATTCAGGATGTAATTATTAATTCTGTAAATGTGCTCTGTATGCCATATTTGTAAATCTATGGTCTTGCCTTTGTCAATATTAAAACAATATTTAAAAAGGCCTATCTTATAAACCAGTATGGTCATCAAGTATGTCATCAAGTTTATATGTCTACTGCCTTTTCCTAATTACTTACCAAGACTTTTACCAGAAGTAACTTTGTACTTCCAAAACGTTTATCAAATGTATTTAATAATCTATAAAACCTTTCATTTCTGTGTAGACCCCTTTCAACAACATTCCAAATTACCAATGAGTTGTGACAGACAATCCCTTTAAGATCAACAAGTTTACTAGTTGTAAACTGTCTGAATGTAATTTTAGATGTTACATAGACGAAATGTGGATAGAGAGTATTTGGAACATAGCAGACCAAAATAATTGAGATCAAGGAACTGACAGAGTTTACTAAAATGAGGAAAGGGCACATACTGCATTCTTCAAGAAAAGTTGTTTGAATTCACCCAATCTATCATATAAAGTTTAATGAGATATTTATGCCTAGAATTTGAGACAAAAAAAAAAAAAAAAACACCGAAAACAGTAGGAATAGAGGTGGCAGTTCTAATTAAGTCATTACCAATGAGGATCTTATGGATCACGAAGCAGAGGTGGATAAGCAGCATACTCTTCTCCACTTTTAATCTTCCTTTTGTTCAGTCTGATGTTAAAACATGTCACAGCTCTCTCTTGGCTCATAAACCTGTTTTTCCTCCTAGAGGAAAGTAATTTTAACTGGGAGATGGCAAAAAGGTAGGGAACTTATATTTTTCAGCAAATACTACTATCATAAAAACACTGTGCAGGCTGATATCAGAAAATATATTCGAAGAGATCCCCTGAAACATAGTGGAAGTGAAGTATCATAGATATATTTTATAACATTGATTGGTTGTGCCTTGACAAGTTTAATCATAAGGAGCCATTCTCTTCCCATCCTTCAAGCATCTTCTTTTCTAAGATTTGATTAAATGGACAAAATGAATTAACCCTTTTCTTTTTATCTCAATAGACAGGACTCTACCAGAGAAAGACTGCTAAAGCCTGTAGAGAATGAGCCAAGTCTCAAAGTTATATCCCAAGTCTTTTTGTTACAATTGCATTTTCTCCAGTTAACAAGGTACAGGAATTCTATTTAGGGATGATAGATTTGAAGTACATAGAGATTCTTCAATTGAAAGTTTTGACTAGAACTCATCTTCCTTGAGATATTTTATAAATATGTTGCAAACTATTATTAGGAAAAAAAATTACATGGCAAGAATATTATCGCACATGTGCTTTCTCTGACACAAAGCCAACAGTCATCATGATGAAGTAGATATAAGTTATGAGATTTCCATGGAGGAAAGAATACTGGACCAGTGAGAGAATGTTATAGTCCAGCTGTAGCAATAATTCCTACTAGCTTTCAGATGCTCGAGTCTTAATAAACTTAAACACTTGTGTAAGCCAGATTTATTGAGGCGGCTTCACATATTGTGGTTCTGTTTTAGGATTTTCTATTCTGGGCAGAGCACCAACTGGAAACATGCCTTGGAATATGCACTCACTAGTCCACCAGTCTACTGAAAATATCACACAACTTTTCCTCTTCTGCTCCCTGTTCCTCTACCGCGTACTGTCAGCATTAAAAAACAAGATACTTCACTATTTTATGCTGGGCAAGTTAAAATTGAAAAGAAACATAGAGATTGTGTTTTATTGATTGAAATAGGTTGGAAGATACAGAACTTGAGATAGTAGGTTTCTGACAGCTCAGATGTGAATTGTTTGAATATCTGAAAAAGCTTTTACAGTCCTGCTATTTCCTAGCTTCCATTTTAATTAAGAAAGAGATAAGCACATCCTAGCTTACGTATCTGCATGTTTCATGCTATATTTTTGGCATATCAGTCATACCATCTTGGGTTTCCCTCTTTTTGGCTTAATATAACTTGCCCAACATTTCTTGGTTCTCCCTCTAGACTTCTAGGATGGATTCCATTTAGATTTTATGTTTTATTTGCCTCCAGATGCCTGTGTCATTTCTTTAATCACTTCTTCTGTCAGGAATATAATTTTCACTCCTCCTCCCTGACTTATTCAGAGAAATTTTCCCTTTTACATCTACATTTCATTTCTGTTCATGAATGTAAAAGCCTATAATTTAATTTGGGGAGTTTCTAACCATCAATTCTCTCCTTTCAAATACAAACCAGTCTGGAATTCATCTCTAATCTTTTCAGTAATAATTTACATGTATGAAAACAAAACTATTTTCTCTTTCAAAGATCATTAATCTTTGCCATATTGTTGATGTCCAGGATCTCTTATATCCAGGAATACTCTACCTCAGTTATAGTGTAATAAACCAGAAGCTATGCCTGCAATACTCTGTTTTTCCTCATGCTTACAAGAATCTGAGTTTTCTTTTTCAAAGATCAGTATAGGGATTAAAAGTTGGAGAATATGACTCAGTCAGTATTTCTTGTTACTATTCAATATAGGTAAGAATCAGCATTGAAAATAAAAGGCTTAAACTATTATAATTAGGAAAACTCAAGTGATATCTTCAGGTCTTAATGCAAAATGACCAGAAAAATCTTTCCACACCAAACCTTTACTGAGCAAACTAGTTACAGTAACTTACAAGACAGAAAATTCATATTCCTTTTACATGGATTATTCCCTATGTGGTCATAGACAAAGGCCAAATGTACTGACTAAAGTTCTATCTAACAAAGAATTAAGTTTTTTTTTTTTTTTCATTTATTAACCTTGCATTGGGCCTGATACCAGATAGTGGAAAATAAACTAGTTTCCTCAGCAGTCTGGCACTCAATTTAATGTCATCCTTGAACTATGAGCCTAAATATGGGTTAACTGAAAGAATTCAAGCAGTACTACTGATATTGTTTTGTTTGGGAAAACATAATTTAATTCCAACTGACAAAATTCAGTCAAGTGGATTTTGTCAGAAACCAAAATAAAAAACAGTTCAGCCTCATATAAAATGAAGAGCTCATTTCTGTTATTCACATAGCACCTAAATACAATCTGGTGACCTGATGACTATGCTGTACATACTTCTATGTGTGGTCAGGCCTGTCTAAAGCTTTAGAACTCTCCAAGAACAGCTCCTTTCTCCCCAACTTGAAAACCTGAATTTCTGGTGTCGGTATTTCCATTCATTGTCTTCCTTGGTTGCGCAGCATTGTAAAAGGCATCTTGAGACACAGAATTTAACTATTATAGAAGGATATTGTATAATCTCTTTGCTCATAAACATATTAAGCCCCATCATCAAACCCTTAACCCTGCCATTAAAAGAGTATTTCAGAAGCTTTCAGCCTTCAGTCCACAATCTAAATATTATCCTAAAATTTATTCATAGTCAAGTCCTATATAGCACCCCCATATGTAGTCTTTTGAGACAGTGAATTATGCCAAAAGTTAGTGATTTACACCATCTGGGAACTGCAATAAGGATCTCAGGATCATGTGTGATCTGATGACAACTGAGAGATGTGTTTTCAAAAATCAAAGTCTAAACTACTAAACTCATTGCCCTCTCTCTAAAATATTTTTACTTGCTTAGTCCAGAAAATCTAAAACATAATGCTACTTGCTTGGATGCACAGGTTCAACTTTATGATAATGCCATTAGGCTAAATAAACCCTGAAAGACTGTAGAATTAAGATGCATGGATTTATTTTATTGTTTTTCATAGTAAATTCTAAAACATCGATCTTAAAGTAAGTTTTTATTGATAATAGAAGAAAAGTTACCCAGAGGAAAAAAGAGTTTTTGTAAAATAATAAAAAAAAAAAAAAAAAAAACAGAGGCTGCTTTATAGAACTGTAGCTAAGAGAGCAAAACAGAAGTTCTGAAATATTAAAACTGTTAAAAAGCCCAGTTACTAAAGAGCTTCCTCACTGTTACAGGTCTGATTTAGTTGCTTCTTTCTAAGAAAACAGATAATTTCAGCACAATACCAAAATACTTTCTATACTTTTAAATGGTGAGTATGAATGCAAATGCATTATGAGTGCTGTCCAAAGCAATCTGCAGTGTATACATCCATTTTAGTGGATTTTGCATCTCAGTTACTTCAAATAGAAAAGACAGTTTTGTTCTCATTTTACTAAACAGACGTATAAAATTTCAAACTTCCAATAAATTAGATGTAACTGATACTAGAAACTTTCTTTCAAATAGACTGTTCATAAAGTATTGTTATACCTTTCCATGAAGTTTCCATTAGTAGTCACTCTGGATGAAAACTTCAGAAGGCACACGATGGTTTCCCCGAGCTGTCTGCTATACTGTGCTTCAATTTCTATCTCACACTCCTCAAATCTGATAAAAAAAATAATTGGGACATACTTGCACATGCTGGCAAATTTAATCATCTTTTTATTTCATGGACAACACACAAAAAGCATGATGACTAGGAATTATGAGAAAAGATTTGATCATCTTAACGTAGACAATTTTTATCTGAAGATAAGCTTCTGAATTGGTCATATTTCTCTATACGGTCTAAAACTGGAATCTCTGGTATGTTTGAAAATAAATTATTCTTCATTACCCATAAATAAATAAAATTAATGATGCACACTTTACAAAATATTTTAAAAGTACTTCCTGTTACACACCTGTGTAATTGATGTTCAAACATCACTGGCCTAGTTTGCAAAGCTAAGTAAACTCAGATGTCACTGCATATGCTTACTTCCACATGAACTCTTATATCAGCTTGAATCATTTTGAATCACTGAATCATCTGATGATTCAATTGAAATGAATGATTGAATCATTTAAATTATCAGGACAAAAATCCAGCATCCCAAAGCCAATTCTCCACTTTCTTTTTTAGTCTTTTAATGACAACATCATGCTACAAGGATTAAAAAAGATGGCAGAACACCCATGACTTTATGAGTGTTTTCATCACTCCCATAGGCAAAGATAGTACGGTAAAATGCTGAAGAGCAGAACTGAATTGCATACTGGTCCCTACAGGGTACAAAGGTTATCTCCTAGGTATTTCTCACCATAGTCAGAGGAAGGTCCTCTGTAGCTCTACTTCTGCCTTCCAATAGTGTTTCCATATGAAATACACAGTTCTTGTCTTTTCCTGTGAAATTCCTTAGCACAATATTGCTGCAATGCTGTGGCGCTGAGGTACACAGCTGCTCAGTCTCTATGTCTCTTAAGCAGATTCTTCTCCCTTTCACCACCCGTGCTGTGCCTCAGTGTCATGCCATTTTTTTGATAGCAGCTTTGATCTTCCCACAGCATAAGAGCTGATTTCTCCACCTCCAAAAGCAATATTCATGTTAAACCATCACAATCCCTTGTTACTTTTAGCCTTGTGCTGCCTCTTTGCAGCACTAAAGAGAGTTGAGGACCAGCTCTACAGTGACCCTACGCAATCAGAACTACAATAAGAAATACTGAGGCCCAGATTGCCTAAACTAGAGGGAATACCATAGCTCTGGAGCAGATGGCACAGAGAAGATATAGTAGCAGCACAAATACAGCTGGCATGTGCTCTGTTGGGTTCCTTTTTTTTTCTTTTTTTTTGTTGAGTTTTAGACACAGGCACAGTCTTGTTCTTTTCATACTCACTAATACCACAGAACCCATATAATAGCATTCCTCATCTAAATTGTAACAGTTTGAAGCTTTCAGTGATTGCATGCACGTAGAATGAAGGGGAATGGCAATTGTGGCTAGCTGAATGATGCACCACTGGTCTGGGGAACTTACTTTCCAGGGAAACTGATTTGTCTGATGTAACAGCAGCACCCTAGAAAGAAATGAATACTTATGACCCTATCCCTGATTATTCTGCATGGGAATTCTGGAGAGTAGGTACAGCACCCAAATTTAGACCTAAGCAGTCAAACCTCCACACAGCAGATGCATGAGTTAAAATCGCTTCCTGCTTCCAGCTGGAGCAGAGAAAATGCTGTAAAGCAGAGCATATTTACTGGGACAAGTAGGCTGCAGAAGGGAGAAGAAAGGAAAGACTGCAGTTTTTCTCCCTCCTTCCTCTTCTCTCTTTTAGCACTCTTTCAGTTGACAAGCATGATTTGGCTTTATGAAGCAAGATCAATAGTTGATCAATTGTAAGTTTGTTTTGTTGATGGAGGTCACTCAGGATAACAAAGATGAAGGTTGACTTGTCAAAAGTTACTGAAAGAAATGATCCTGAATGACAGGCCAAAAATCAGAAAATGAAATTCAGTATGAATAGATGTAGTGCACATGAAAAAAGTCACATTGCTTCTATACATGCATGTATATATACACATATATTGTATATATAATTTGGATATGTGAATATGTATTTATGGATATATATAAAATTATGGGCTTTCTGCCAAAATTTACTATCAAAGAATGAGATCTGAAGTTAAATAATTCCATGAAAATATTTTCATCAGTTCATTTCTTAGCGATGGTCAAACTAAACTGAATGTTAGCAGGAAGTGAGGAAATTCACATAAATTGCAAATATTTCATAAACATAGCATTCTGACAATGAATTGATGGAATTATTGGAGTTATCTGAACACTGGAGTTAGGATTACGGTTATGACAAGGGAGGCAAATTGAGTTTATATTACAATGAACAAAAGATCACTGCAAAATATGCTTCATAAATAGAAGCAGTGATATGTCCACCAAACTGCATACAAAAGATACCAGTTTTATTTGTAGCAATGGAGGTAGTGATGATTCCTAAAACTTGCTGTTTCACATACAAAGTGCAAAACCAACCACATTCTGTGTAACACTGGACTGCATTTTCAGTGATACTCTGTAGAGTTTATTTGTTTGTTTTTGTTTTTTGAAGCTACAAGTAAGCAAATGAATGGGATATCAAAGCAAAGTGTATAATTCCATGAAATTATGGAAATGTTATAGACAAATGGATATCACATGCAGCCAGAGTCACATCAACCTATATAGATGGTAAAGTGATGCTATTTTGGTGTCAGCTGCTTAATATAATGTAAGACCACACATTCTTGGGCTAAAGGGTTTGCAAGCTATCAGATATGAACTTGTCTTTTGAAATTTAAGTGTTATACTCTTACAGTGAGGTTATATCAAAGCTTTGCAGAGTCTTCCCATCCATTTTTCCTTTGGACTTCTCTCTTTTCATTCTTTATGATTCTTATGTCTCAAAAATCCTGACCTACTAGATTTTTAATCATAGAATCATAGAATCATAGAATGCTTGAGGTTGGAAGGGACCTCAGAGGTCATCGAGTCCAACCCCCCTGCACACGCAGGGTCACCTAGAGCACGTGGCACAGGGCTGTATCCAAGCGGATATGATGACAGTATCTCCTTTTTTGAACATCCTACTAGAAGCAGGAGACCAGGCTTTTGTATGCATAGGGATGAGGAGGAGGTAATATCTCTGGCGGGGTGGTAAGCTCAGCTGTTAGGACTGTTAATGGAACAGAGAAAAAACATATAGGGCAACAGTAAACTTAGCATATGGAGTTCACTCCCATACACTAAATGTTGTATTCACTTATTCCTTTTATTTGTACTTCTCCTTTTTTCCCCCTCAGTATAGCAATCTTTTCCAGCTCAGGTCTAGTGCAGGTAGCATGTGGCTATGGGATGGCATGCAGGAGATGGGTATCGCTAGACATTCTTCACTGACCTAAGGTTTTAAGATCAGTCTCTCACTCTAAACCACTCTGTGCTAGATTATTTTGACTACTGTGGGAGCATGGTCATTATGTCTGCCGTTCAATACAAGCCTTTAATTCCAATGAGCTAGGGAATTCCATGAAGGGCAAGAGAATTTGCTGGGATTCAAAGGGATATTTGGAATAATTAGATTCTCTGTGCTTATGGGTCACCTGCACCTCATGTACATCTGATCCTGAAGTCTCAATTTAATCTTTTTATTTTTCCTCCTGAAAAAACTATAGCTATTTTTCTAACACATGATCCAAGTATATATATATCGTTTCACATGTCAATTACTCCACCATCATTTTTAATGGTCTTCACGCAAAAATACCTCCCTGCCCACGTCCAAAAGATACTGCCAATTTTCTCTTGTTAAAGGTTCTAATTTAGCACATTAGATTTTAGCTCAAAATTGCATTAAATAATCTGTATTGGATTTTCTCAAATCAAAAGTAAGAAAAAATTGAATCATTCAGTAGGCTTGTTATTGTCTTAGATGGACGCTTCACTGATCCAGCATATTCTCAGTGGTTTCTGTGTTGTCTGTCTGTCTTGCCACCATCAGAGTACAGAAACTCACTGCCAGAAAAAAACACTTTTTCTGATTTCCTTTCACTTTTTTTCAGTTTTCATTTCTTCAAGAACACGGACTTTTATTTAAACTGAGCATAAACAAGCAAACAAACAAGTAAAACAGAATGGAAATACAAAACTTGGATTCAAGATCAGCTTTTCTCAGAGCCTGCCTGACCTCACTCTATTCTGGGCCTGCCTGGTCTCATCCTTCCTTCTCTGGCTGCGGGACTTGTGAGCCAATCACACATTTGTTCAAAAGAACATGTTGGCAAAAAGCTTGAGGAACAACTGCATGATGAATAAATACAAACAGCAACGGACATCCTAGCCAGGATTACTGAAGGACTAAATAATTCAACAACTGTGACAAAGAAACTGTTTAGAAACAGCTACTGTAATACAGTGTTGCCCAGAGAGAATGTGAGAGTGCTTGAAGAAGCCATGGACCGGACTGAAGTACCATAGGTCACACCACATCTTTTGTGCAGAAAGACACTGAAAAATATGTTTTTTTTTTTTTTTCACTACACTAGAAAAATATAGAAAGGAACATCTTTGAATCTGCAAGCTCATAAAACAGATATTAGCTGTTAACAAGGAATCCTATGTCTGAATTTCTCTGTTTTGTAAATGGAAAAGTGGTGACCTGAGAAGCTCATGCACCCCATAAGGAGGGAAAAAACTACAGGGAATTTCTAATCTGAAGAGATTAGTATGAATGTTCAGTTAATCACATAAAATGCGATTCAGGCACAGTTGTCAGTGATGTCCTTATTCTAGGCTGTTTCAGGAAAAAAAAAAATCACTTTATGTCAGGTTTCTTATAAAGCAATCATGTAACTTTGTAATAGAAGAGCTAAGAAATTGATTTTAAATAAGAAACATCTATCAATGGTGCTTTGGCTTCTTCTCAAATATTTAAGCTTGATGTGTTTTTGGTCAAATTTCAGCCAGGTCATTACAATCCTTGGGTTTATGACATCATACTTTGAACTATTTTCTCCTCTAGCGGGTTATGTTACTATGTTTTCTTCACTTGAACAGAGTGTCCTGCTGTGCACAGTAAGTGCACTTCCATATGCATTCCCTTTGCACCCTAATGAGCTGAAGAATATCTGAAGAAAATTTACATTCTGAAAATAAAATGTCGTAAAGAAACATAATCATGAGTTGGAAGTTGTCGGTGGGAAATTATTTCAAGTTCTCTAGATAAATTAAATGTGAAATACAAAATATATAAGTCTTTAGTAAGTTTATAAATAACCTTCCCTGAAAAATAGTTTATTTTTATGTTCTTTATTCCATCGAAACTGCATTGCAGTTTTCCAGTCTTCATATTTACATTATTTGCAACTCTTTCCGTAAGTGCCAGTATAAATGTAACTGATGATAATCCAGAATAGTCATACAAATGTTCCTGAAAGCAAGGTGCATTTCTGAGCATTTTTTGATGCGCAATAATATATATGTATATATTAACAAAGCTTCATAATATAAAATATCTTCCATGGCAAGTAAAACTTTCCAACTTACAGCTTATTCAGAATTCAGTTACATAGACATCTGCATTTCAAGTTAGTGCAAATAATGAAAGTAACAGCCTGAGCAAAATGATGTAAATACAATGGAACAAGAGAAACAGCAAAATTTTACCAGCTCCCTGCATATGATTATAACATTTAATTAGTATATTATTAGTATTCCTTATATACAATGTATTTAAATAATTGGCTTGTCTGAACTATAGGCAACAAATTTACAAATTAAAATAAAATAATGTTTCAAACAAATATGGAATGTCCAGCATATATATGAAAATAAAATGCATCTATTAACAAAATGTTGTAAATCAAAAAGGTACAAGATGTCTTCTCTGACTTAGAAGATTTCAAGGCACTTTCTTGGCAAATCAGATCTCTCCTTAGTAGAAAGTCTGCAAGGGAAAAGAGATACGCCATTTTATAACTAATTTTAAAACACAGAAACAGCCTGCTCAATCTAATTCTGTTTATAAATCAGTTCCAGTGGATTGTATAATCTTATTGCCAAAATGCCAATGGGTCCTGATCTCCTGCGAGCAGTAATGAGTTTTGCACTGACAAATCCTCAGTGTTGATGCTAAGAGGTTTAACATATCATAGCCCATGCTGCGTGCGGTCCAAGAAGATTTTCCATGCATGCAGTCATGCCCATTCGTTAGGACTTAGGATTTCATCAAATGCCTTATTGCTACTTGCAGTATCTTCTGTGCAATATATGCCCAAAAGCCCAATTAGACAAAACTTAGGATGGCTGTAATGGCAAATAACTGGTTCAAAAGTGGATTAAAGGGCTTCCCGCACTGTGAGCTCCGCAGAGCGGCCTTCAACTACGGCCTTCTCCAGGGTCCTGAAACTGAGAGCGATGGATGCCTCTTTATCTCTGAGAGGATCTTTTCCTACCATCCATGATAAAACTTCATTTCTAAGATGAACACAACACATCCCTTTTCTGTTCCCAGACTCTAATAAGGAACAGAATAAAAAACGTGCATATGAGGACTGCAATTATATTTACAGAGAAAATTGGGGGAAACATTCAGAGGATATGTTAAAAATAGGTCGTAGGCTTTTCAAACAGGTAAGCCTCCTTCTTGAACACAAGAAAGAATCTCCAAGATTCCCCCAGCTGCTAAAGCAAGGGCAGAATCCCTTGTGGAAAGCAGGACTCTGAACATGCCCTCTATAAGCTGTGAGTGTGCAAAGGAACAGACTCACTAAGGCAAAAGGTGGAATAAAACCAAATATATAATCACCCTAGAAATGCAGCATTATTGAGGGAAGGGCATAAGCTCCTCCTGGATCACCCAGTCTAGTAAAGTGTGGAGGAGAGGGGTTCCTGTTACCCTTCATCCTTCTCAGATAAATATTTCCATTCTAAGAAGTAACTAGGTAAAAGGAAACATGAAAAGTTGAGCCTGCTTTACTTATAGTGGAAACTACCCACTCAATAACCAGCTGGTAGAGGAACAGAGCCAGGGACCCCACGCAAGCAACCTGGATACACTCAGATCATAGCTCCCCTTTTTCCTATAATGCTTTGACTATTTTTGATTAGAAAGTCAGCCTCAATACAGTTTTTAATGAATAAAATGCACATGATCTGATAATGTTGCTTACCATTTAAACCTTCCCTTCCCCACTCATCAGCTCACTGAATGTATTTTTGACAGGCAAATTAGACCAGTTGAATTTGCAAATCAAGAGCAACTTCTGATCTTTTCATATTATAAAGCTGGAAATAGACTGGGATAAATGTTTTTGCGCTTTGGATACAGAGATAGATCTTTGACTCATCCTCTTGAAAGAACAGAAGAAAAAGTATGGGAACACTCAGAAATCTTTCCTGAGCCATACCTGAGTCATGAACCTAGAAGCAAAAAAGGTTTACTGGGGAGACTAAATAGGTGATAGGAAGTGCAGAAAATGTGACATTGGTGGATCCTTTAAAGAAAGTTAAGATTTGAAAGAGAAAACTAACAAATAAACAAGCAAGAATTTTGGGCACCCAAAGAAAATGAATTAAAGGAGAGAATAAAGGATTTCCTGCCCACAAAAAGAATCAATGGCAAAGCAGTTTGCAAGAAGCAAACTGGCAAAGCAATGAAACCCTAGTCATTCTCTGGTTTGGTGTCCCAGATATTTTCAAAACCATCTGGAAGACCTGGAAGATAAGAGACCAAGAAAGCTGAAAACAGCTAGGAAAAGGAGAAAGAAATTATGGCATTTCTTCAGAGCACTGATATATTGACATATTCTTCTAAGTTTTTCTTTCAGTCACCAAAATGGATCCCACCTCCACTTCAGAATCAAATCAGCTAACGCTGACTCACATCCTACTCCTCTTATTTTGATTAGTATGAATTGAAGTCTTGATACAGGAAGAAGTGACATATACAACTCCCCCAAGCTGCAGGCTTGGAGGAGGTGGGAAGAGGAAACCATTCTACTTTCCAATTATATCTTTGAAGATATTTAAATAGATTTATTTTCCCCAATTTTTATAGTTTATTGTCCAATAGTAACTAGTGCAGTTTTTCATATTAATCTGAAAACTGTGTGCATATTGCTGGTATTCAAGGTACTAGAGAAAACAAACTCTCTCAAAAACAATCCTTTGATCAATGGCACTGCTGTTTAAGAAACATATTTAATATCTATCCATAAAAGTAAAGGACTGGTGCCTCGCACAGACAGTTACTTAAAGTCAATGTGTTTATGAGGTCCTCATGCATTTTTCCGCATTATTCCAGGCTACTTCTCAAAAATGTTGTCAATAAGAGTATTCTCTTATTGACAGCATAATGACTGTTACGATATTACAGTGGGGTCAAGCTCAGAAGTATATGTGATTCTGTGTATTTCTATGAGAAACTAGTCAGGCCTTAGAAGAGTTCAGCGCTGCCAGAGCGCATGTTGACATACTCTATTAATCTGTACAAACTCCTGCTAATAAGGTATACAGGAAATCAACAGACCATGTAACACATAAGGAAAGGTGAGAAGGAGATTATACTTACATAGCAAACATCCTAGGACTGTGTACACAAAGGACTCATTGCTAATCTCGTTAGCAATCTTGCACACCTTTTATAATCTAGAAAACAAAATTATCCACAGCAGTAATGAGAATCAGTTGACAGATACTGGAAAATCTGCATACAATTGAATTTGAACTTCAGGCACTCTACAGAATGATAAAAATTCATGAAATTATTTGTGCAAGATGCAAAACTATATTGTACCTAAACACATTTAGGCTCTTGGGGAAATATCAGTGAAGATAGCTTCTTCCACAAAGAAGAATTCTTCCTTCAGAAGAAGACCCAACCTTATATGAAGAAACTCACTAATTGGGAAGTCTTTCTAACTAACAGACTATGAGGTATTTTAAGGAACAACCTTCATCTCTTACTTGGTAAGCATTGGTATTTAAACCTAACAGAAACTGTGCAAACTGAGAGAGACTGAATGATAACCTGGGTTTGGTGCTTTATGGACTGTTTATTTGTACAGAATATAAATGTGTCAGTAGGAGACAAAGTAATCTATCTCAAGATATCTTCTAGCAGCTAGGGTTTCCCTGAAAGAAAAGAGAGGAATTTTCATATTCCTCTGAAAAGAGAGGAAAAGATCCTAACTGTGGTCAATATTAATAGTTATACTAAAATTTGAGTGTTTAATAAGATGGAGATGGTTCTGAGGATTTAGTCCTTCTATCTGAATCTTTCTGAAAAAAAACCAATAAACCTGCTTTAGTTCTAATCACATTTTTATTTTTCTCATTTGTTTTGACAGTTATACATAAAAGTCAGTTCTTCACGCCATCCTAATTACAATCTTGTTATTAATTTTAATGCAAGTTGTTTAAGTAGAAGAGATTGTCTGTGAAACACACAGACAATAAAGGGGAGGCCAAATAATATCCATGTACCATATATCCATGTACTTAAGGTATGCAACATGCAACCTTTTTTGTTATGCAGTATGCAACCGATATTTGTTTACCTTATTCATTATGTGCACTTACAAAGCTGTATGTTATATTCTGTAGTACAAGGTTAAAGAGCAAAAGTTATAAAAAATACACACAGATAAACACACAAAACCACAGTCTATCAAACAAGTAAAAGGAAAACAAGGAAAAGCAACCTTAAAAAAAAAACTATCATAGAATTAAAATGGATTGTAGTTGCCACTTACAAGCTGGTGTTGAACAATCCCTTGTGTTGTGATACAGTCGATGAAAATGCTTGCTGCATTCTGATGAAAATGTGACTGGTCCTGTTTGACAAAAAGCAGAAATTAATTCACAAACCCAGTGAAACTTATTTTGCAGTTTTAAAGGCTGACTTCAAAACAGAGAATTAACTTAAATATTTTTTGCTAAAATTATACTTAATCTTTAATGCAACTTAAAAAATTATGATGCAAAACAAGTAAATCAACATATGTGACTGACAACAAATTGCTATGCTGCTATGGTCATGATCTGGGTAACAGAAATATGGTCATTGGAAATGACAAGCTGCTTTTGCCTTAAAATTATCATAATTCAAAATTGACAGCATAATTTGCAACATGTCAACAAATAGAATGGTATCGCTACAACAGTTCACTGTTGTCAGTATTCCCATATAGAAGGAATAACGTAGAAGAAATGTGCATATCATTTCTGAAGTGTATGAAAGCCATGTTTTAAGCAAGTAAGTGTTTGTAAGGACTGGAAAGATGAAGTATCTTAGACCTACAATTAGCATGTACATGATTTATGAGGTTTTTAACATACAATGTGGGTGTTAAGGAAAAAAAATACAGCTGAATATTATCTAGGAACCTTGGGGGATGAGAGGAGAGCAGTGGTTGTTGTTTACGTTGACTTTAGTAAGGCTTTTGCTGCTGTCTCCCATACCATCCTCATAAAAAAAGCTGATAGAGTACCAGCTAGAAAAATGATCACTAAATATGGATTGAAAAGCAGAATAACTGCCAAACATGTTGTTGTTGTGATCAGAGGCATGAAATCCAGTTGAAATCCAGTTAGTCACAAGTGGTATCCCCAGAGGTCAACTCTGGAGCCAATACGTTTTTAATATCTATTTTCACTAATGATTTGGATGATGGTACCAAAAGTATCTTCAGCAAGTTTGAAGATGACACAGAACTAGCAAGATTCACCAGAGGGAACTGTCATTCAGAAAGACCTTGACAATCTTGAGAAATGAGCTAGCAGGAATCTCACAAAGTTCAAAATGGAAATTGCAAAGTCTTGTATGTGGAAAGGAGTTACTCCACACAGTAGTACATGCCAGGGTACAACCTGTTGGAGACCAACTTTGCAGGGAAGGACTTTGGAGTCCTGGTGGATGAAAAGTTGCACAAGGGCCAGCGGTATGCCCACTGTGACCACCTGCACACCATGCATAGGTGATCAACAGCATGCTGGGCTGCACCACAAAGAACATTGCCAGCAGCTCAAGGGATGTGATCCTTCTCTGCTACTCAGCATTTGTGAGGCCACATCTAGATTACTGTGTCCAGTTCTGGACTTTCCAGTGCAAGGTAGACATGGATGTACTGTAGCAAGTCTAGCAAAAGGCGACAAAGCTGATGGAAGAGCTGGGGCATCTCTCATGTGGACAGAGACTGAAAGAGGTGGGAGTGTTTAACCTGGAGGAGAGAAGGCTCAGGGGGTAATCTTATTCATAACTATAACTATCTGAAGTATAGTTATAAGGATACTGTAATCCTTTAGTGAAGGATATAAGTGAAGGACAATGTAAAGAAGATGGGGAGAAGCTCTTCCAGTGAAAGGACAAGAAGCAATAGGCACAAAATGTAATATGGGTAATTCTGCTTGAATATAAGACAGCACTTTACTATGAAGGTGACAGAGCACTGGAAGAGGTTGAGAGGCTGTGGACTTCATCCATGAAGATATTTGAATATCTCTATCCATGGAGATATTCAAAACCTGACAGGACAGTGTCTCGCGCTACTCTCACAAGTGTGATTCTGTAAACTCAATTTCCTGTCAAAGTAGTCCCTGTTGCAGACCTGCAGGGGACAGCATGGCTTTTATGGTTTGGCTGAGGCAAATCCATCTGCCCGGGGTGTAGAGTGTGATGTCTCTGCTTTTCCAGCCTGTTCTTCCTTAGCAGGATATACAGTCAGTGTCTTCTATCTGTATTTGATCCTCCTGTTCCCCCACACCATTTATCTGCAAACCATGGCTCATGTGCAGCAAGCTGTCCAAGAGCCCTTTCATCATCACTGATTGTCCCAGGAAAATATTATTGGTGGGATCCAAGTTGAGTTGGAGAACAAAGAGCAATGTCCACATCATGTAACTTGCTTGTTAGTACTACCTTTGACAGCTGGGGGACGCTTTTTTTTATGATTCAGACAAAAAAGATAAGAATTCAAATCTATGTAGTCAATAGATTTGCCTACACTACAACCTTGACAGAAGATTCTTTACTATTACAGTGAATGCACTTGAACATTGTTAAGCGTTAACAGTAAGACAGATTTTCTGGGATATTTCAGACACAAACAAGCTTTTTAATAAATAAACAGGTCAAAGCAGGATTTGCAAGTATGAAATGGAAAACAGAAGCTATTTTATATCTGAGCGAATAACCTTGGTCTATGGAAAATACATAATTTGACAAATTACATAAATACGTCAAATACGTATTTGACAAAATACATAAAATACATAATTCTGATATATGAAGCTATACTAGCTTTTTTACTAAAAAGATTCCAAATTCTTTCAGATAATATATAGTTTTTCAACTCTCTTCATTGCCATCAAAATATTTATTTTTATTTGTGCTTTATAAGACAATGTGCATCAGCTGGCTTTTCAAGTTATATTGATGAATATCTTTAAAAGCTACAGAACCACGGAATGGTTAAGGTTGAAAGGGACCCCTAGAGAACATCTAGTCTAAACCCCCTGCTCCAGCAGGGATACAAAGAGCACATGGCACAAGGCCACATCCAGGCAGGTTTTGAAGACCTCCAGAGAAGGAGACTCCACAACCTCCCCGGGCAGCATGTTCCAGGGCTCTATCACCCACACAGGAAAGAAGTTCTTCATATGGAGATGGAACCTCCTGTGTTTCAACTTAAACCCATTGTGCGCTATACTATCACTGGCAATCATCGAGAGGAGTTTGGCCCCTTTCTCTCTACATTCACCCTTCAGGTATTTATATATATCGATCAGGCTGCACTGGCCCAACTGACTTAGTCGTTCCTCATATGATAGATGCTCCCATCTCTTAATTGTCTTCATTGCTCTCTGCTGGACCCTCTCTAGAAGCTGCACATCCTTCTTTGTCCTGGGGAGCCCAGAACTGCACACAATACTCCATGGGCAGCCTCACCAGAGCTCAGGAGAGGGGCAGGATTCCCTCCCTTGACCTGCTAGCAACACTCCTCCTGATGCAGGCCAGAAGCCCGCTGGCCTTCTTGGCCATGAGGGCACAAATCAACAACCCATAAATATGGAGATGTAAAGCAAACAATTTATTTGAAATCACGAATGTGTGAATGTGTCTTATTTTTAAAAGATATTTTAGGCAAAGTTAGTCAAAGAGAGAATCAAGTATGTATGTGAATAGTGTTCTTTAAAACTTTTTAGCTCTAAGCAATGAAGATTTAACTTCTAAAATGTTACTTTTATTTCAGAGCCTCAGAAATGCTAATGGTGTGACTATTTTCTTGTGGTATTTAGAATATGCATACGTAGGTAAACAAGAGCAAGTAGCTTGCCTTACCTGTAAAATGCTTTATGAATTTGTCTTTTAGACTGGAATCTCTTGGAAAAACCTCTGTGAAGAAAAAAAACTGAATGTTGTAAAAAGATTACAATAAAAAAACTGAAGGCATAATATGCTCAGGATTATCTTTAAAGACACAGTAATTTCCCGTATTAGTACAGATACTTTCATACTTTATACTTTGTGTTAACAGCATTACAAAATGTTTCAGGTAATTTGCACATCAGTGCCAAACGACCATCCTACAACAGGCTATCAGACTTTCTATGAATCATTTGCAGAATATCTTAGAGCTGAACTGAGCTAAATTTATAGAAAGACCTCAAATGTTATCAACATGTTATCATATATCACAAGTACTTGATTACCTATGCAACTTATATAAAATACCTAGATAAATATAAACCAAATACCATACCTTGAGTATGGTACCTGAATAGGAAGGTTTGTCACAATTCTCCAACAGTCTCACAGCCCAAATATAAAAGCCACATATAACTTCATTTTCACCATTAGCCAAAAAACATTACTTTTTTCTTTTGAATTTAAAAATGTTCCCTTTCCAGCATTTTTCTCTTTTCTTTTCCACAAGACACAAACGCAAGTACATATTTCAGAACAGCCAAAGGAATCAGATGGAACAGAAATTTCATTAGTGTTTTTTGTCATAGGATGCCACCTCTGGCTTGCAACAGAAACTTCCAATGCAAATAAATAATCTCAGAACCAGTACATTTTCCCTAAGCTTCAGAGCTTTTCCATTGGAAAGCCATTTTCTTAGAAAATTCTTGGGTAGCTTTGGCCATTACTTTGGCCACTGGCTCCCTAAGTATATAACAATTGTGTCTTATGTTAAATTCTTTCTTACCCACTAATACAAGAAACATGATAAATGACATTATTGACCCAGATAAACATATTTCAACACTAAACGTATTTCTTTACTGTTTATGTTATTTCAAATGATTGCATTATCCTACTGTTTTGCACCCAGTTCCCACAAACAGTAGACATTCACTTTACCTGTATTTTATTTTATTATTAGCAATGAATTGAGGTCTAGTTTGAATTAACATTTAGCTCAGGAGAGAACAATTTGGTAGTCTGCCAAAATAAATATCACTGGCTTTAGGCAGTTTCTAAGGGGACATATGAGTGTATTTTTAGGCTGCAATTTTAAGTTAAAATGTGCAAATCTTACTGAAACTCAGCAGGATTAGAGGACCTATTTTACTTAAGATTCACTAAAAATCACAGCCTTGACTGGCATAAATCTGTTTCCTCATTTTAAGAACAATTCTCAATTAAACTCCCCTTCACAACTAAACTTAGTATTTTATGAAATTATGGAATCACCTGAAATTTCAAGTGATTTTAAATTATTTGGAGTGAAGCGTATGAAAAGCCCCAATAATTAAATGGCTGGGTGAGTTGCGAGTGGGATGCCTTGAGTGAACCAGTAAATAGGAATAAACAAAGCCTGGTGCAACTCCACTAAGAACTGGCCATAATTTACTCTGAAAAAGAACATTTGGGTCTGGGTCCATTCAAAATCTGTAGAATTTGTTGTGCAATGTTGTGCAATGTTAACTGCTCCTTATCACATAAAACTGCATAGGAATCATCTGCAATACAATTCATATTATCAGAGGGCAACAGGATAAAACCCTATCCTTAAAGGCACAGAAGGTAAAATAGGATGATGGATCTGATGACCACTTTGATGCTCGCTCAGGAGAGATGCTAGGAATTTCAAGCATAATCTGTAGCTCCAGTTCTGTCCTTAAGCCTCAAAAGTTATGCTGAAGGGTCTGCTTCCCATGAATAACTTACATTGGGCCGAGAGTTCACACCAGCCCAGCTATGCGTGTCCCAATAGGGAAAACTAGGTCAGTCATGAGTTGTAAAGTGGCTGAATTGACCCTGATTGCGTGCTGGTTTCTCCCCTGCTGTGGTTGCCATCCCTTCAGGCAGCAATCATCTTTTCAACATGTGCCCACATTTCAGCTTCCCTGAAATGTCCATTTTGTAATAATGCAGTACTTTCTCTTGGTAAAACATGTCAGTGATCTTCTAGCCCTCTACAATGGCAACCTAAGCTAATTTGTATTAAAAGCACAGGCAGGCACAGGTTACTGGAACACTTCTGTCCACTTACTCTAACAGCAGGGATGACTTGACCTGAACTATTAATTGCTCTACACAAGCACAGTAATTTTCTTCTGTCTTCCAGCACCATGACTGGGCTGTGGTACTATTAATGAAAACAGGCAGCCTGGGAAACCATGACTGCCATGGCATTTTCCAATTTTTCTTCAAGGACAAGTTTTCAGATTTGTCCACTTCGAACAGCAGCAAAGTCCTCTCTCACAGATGTGAGGCTGAGTTCTCAAAGGATTGGTATTTAATCAAACTAATAAACATTCTTTGGAATGCAATATTTATCACTGACTCCCAATCAGATCTCGCTGCTGTCAGGAGCATGATCTCAAGTCCATGTAGGATGTTTTTATAGGTTGGTGAAAAATTGCCCAAAAGGAACCTCTATAATAGGTTATTCTAGTTTCTAATCAACTCTTCATTGTTCCAGTCATATTTCATGCAGTATCTATCAGTGAAGGTTGATAATCTAGCATACTCTCCCAATGCACATTCTGAACCTCATAATGCAAGTCAAACTCTTTTGATGGATATAAATTTCACAAGGAAAAAGCACCAATGTATAATATAAACAAATGCATTGACAAAGCATTATTTAAACCAAAACAATGTTAAATGTCATGTGACAAACAGGAAAATTCATATGAAATAGTGAGTGAACAGAACAGATTACTGCCACAAGACCATGTTAGATAGACTAGTAATATACATGGCATAAACATCAAAGAAAATCACATGGGCTGTGATAACTGTTTTTCATCATGATGAATATTCAGTTGGTGGCGCTCCTGTGTCTAGACTTACAAAACCTGCACTATTCATGAAAGAGATTACAAAGGAGTTATAAGGAACTTAATACACCACATTCAGTCTCAGCATAATCCCATCTTATAGCCATAAATAATCCTCTTAATTCAGGGATTTCTTTCTTGTTTGCATTAGGACTTCTGTATGTGGCTTAGGTTAATTATTCTTCTAGGCAAAATACTTCTACACCACTTCCACAAGTAGCAGTGCTCATGGAAAGTTATTAATGGCATTAGGACAGACCCATTACTGGTCTGCTGTCTAAAAAACCAAGAACATTTTAAGGGCAAAAAATCATAACAATTTTTGAGGATTTTCCAGCTCTGTTCCACAAATAGCATGGTTAGGTGATACCCCAGGAGGATGGTCTGAGCTCAGAGGCAGGGAGGCACAGGTGCTCATTCTCTCCACTTTTCAATCATTGAAAAGCACTTCACATCTGGAAACAGTCATTTGGGGTTAGCATAATTATCTGTTTTTACATAAAGTAATGCTTTAGAATTATCCTTAATTCTTCCTTTTTTGTTTTGTTCTTTCCTAGTCTTGTAGTCTCTTAGTTATAATCTTCTCCAAGGCAAATTAATTTCATTACAAAGCAATACATTGCAGTAGGTCTTGCATTACCAATCTTACAAACTATTTTGCTGAGTCTTACTTAGATTCATTGAGATTTTGCACAACTGCTAAACATAAAATCTGAATCTTAGGTTTGTACATATTTTGCTTAAAATTATTTTAAACTGTAGCATTTAGAAATCATAAATGTTTTATTGTTAGTAAGATGCCAAGGGAAAATTGTCAGATGTGAGGTGTTGCTGACTCTTCCATTTTAAAGTGAGATGCTCATGCTTCTAAAAATGTCGTTTTGGCATGAAAATAACATGTGATCCATTTTTTTTTTATCAGAGGATCACTTTATATCATGGAACTGCTTACAACACAGTATGTGTTAATACGCTCTTAATTAAAAGTGGCAGTTTGAAGGACAATACTCTTCAAAGCTTCCATCTAAGTAGAGTCTATATTTGTTTGTTTTATAGAAATAAATCTTGCAGTGATATAAATATCATGCTTCTATAAATATTGGAACATTGTTAGTAGAACTCTCAGGAGTACTGGTTAAAACAGAAACAGACCTTTTATTTGAATTAGTCTTTTCTTTACTAGAACTTCCCTACAGTGCCTAAGGATGGCAACCCCTGCCTACTCTGACACTGTTGAAGCGTTAAAAGACTAGTTAATAGGTCTGCATACAGGAAATAATGCCAAGATCGATTTTGTTTATGTAAAAATAAAATTTGTGGTGATAAATGTGATAATAAAATCTTTCATATACAAACTCATAAAGAAATTAGTATGGTATCAAAAGAACATAACAAGTAGAGATAAAAATTGACAGAAACAAGACAAAAATATCCAGCAAAGTGATGTACTCAACAATAAGAGAAGGGAATGATATCACAATGCCAAGATAAAAGTGTCACCAGCATGATTGTTCTTTCTCTTAAAAATAAATAAAATTTTATGAACATACGAACACAGCGTTTTTAAATAAACCACATAAGATATTAAAAAAAAAAAAAAAAAGACTGGAATCATCCTTCCTCTGCCTCATTTTAAATACAGAATAATTGCTACAAATATTAGGAATGAATATATTAGAACAGACTAAAAACATTTCACTCAGAATCAACGTGTGGAATAGAAAACAGTACAAAGATAAGGCATCCTGCTGGGAAAAAAAAATAACATTCAGTTTGATAGGAATAATATGTTATATTGAATAAGCCAGAAGATTTGACTATAGTCAAGTGTTGCACATTTACTTAGAATGGATTTGGTGAAAAGCCCAGTCCTGCATTGTGCCACTTCTGACTTCCACTAAGGAATAGATCTAAGCCTCAAATGATCAAGAATAAAGTAATCTTGGTACATTCATTCCTTCCCAACACTCTTGACTTCTTTGCAGATATTTGCTGACTGGGGTATGATAGGTTGGAGGTTTATTTCTAGGAGATTAAGTGTACATAGCAAGCATATTGTGCTCCCCTAGTACAACAACTGATTTGTTTACTGGTAGCACTTGGATCTAGGTTACTCTGAGGAAACATATGGCAAAAGATCCTGTGGATAAATGGAGTAAGAAGCATGGATTTAGAGACCTGATGCAGATAATTCTGCTAGATGAAGAGCATTGCATGTGGTCACCACTGTGGTTAGCTGTTACAGGAGGTCAATCCTACTCCCCGGCAAAGGACTTTGCTACCCTGCTGGCTCCTGGTGCTCTGGAGAAGGGTTACTGCAGCAGCCCTCAACAACAGCTGATACTAAGTAGAGATGGATTAATGAATGACTTATAGTTTTGTCTACAGTACTCTGATGAATATAAATACCTTATTTTCCTACTTTCCTTTTCCTTACTTTGACTGGGACCATATTGCTCAAAATTACTCCTGGATCCGGAGCTGGATTAAAGTCTTGACTGTAAATCTGCAGTTTCGGTGATGTTTCTTGTTTAACGGTTGTAGCTGCTATCATATTGCAAATAGAAAGTTCTTTTTTTCTTTTTTTTTTAATAACCAATAGTCCTAGAGATTTAAATGTTTCTCTGGATCCTCATGTGATATGTAACACAGCAGAGAAACAAAGTACACAGCCCTACTTAAAATGTGTGACACTGGTATTCTCTATTGAGGGTCCAGCAATTGATTATCTAAGAATGCTACATATCCTCAGGACAAATTTTCAGACTCAGTTCACAGTCTAGCATATTATTTAATGTACTTTCTATTGCTGTTCTCCAGAGGGAGGAAAGAAAACCATTGCTCTGTGCAAGACAGAACAACTCCTTCCATCATTAAAATCATAAATCATTAAACATTTTTTACTATTTTTGTTAAAAACAGCTGCTATGTGAGAAAATGTCTACTTAAATCACAGAATCACAGAATGGTTAAGGTTGGAAGAGACCTCCAGAGATCACCTAGTCCAATCCCCTGCTCCAGCAGGGACACCCAGAGCACAGGGCACAGGGTGGCATCCAGGCGGGTTTGGAAGATCTCAAGAGAAGGAGCCTGTTCCAGGGCTTTGTCACCCTCACAGTGAAGAAGTTCTTCCTAACCTGCAGATGGAACTTCCTGCATTTCAGCTTATATCCACTGCCCCTTGTCCTATCACTGGCCACCACTGAGAAGAGTATGATGTAATGATGCAATTTCATTCTTGTTAGTCTCCTCATTTGTGTCTTCTACAACATACACCATATTTCTACTTTTGTTTTGCTCTTTTTCCTACAGTTTTCCATAATTATATGCTTTATAATAATTTTTAATTGCCTCTGTAATTTGCTTACACACACACACACCCTCCTTCTCCAGCAGATATGCAATTGATTCCTTTAGAAATGACAAATTATCTATTTCTGTGCAAGGTGTTCTGAGAAGCCATGGTATTACTACTTCTGATAAGTAGCACACACACAGTTATTGAATATATTTAGTTTGACACTTTGATGAGTATTAAGTTCCATGGGACATAGATAGAAAGTGATTCAGTGCTGCAGACAGATGCATTCCTTCCTCTGTGTAACAGTGTTGTATAAAATCCAAAGCTCACCACATGCTTAGAAGCGGTGAGTAATGAAGTTTTCAATACATTAACAAAGATCCTCAGCATTTCCTATCACGGTCTGTTCCAACATGTGAAAAAAACTATGCGTTGTCTCAATATGTTTTTCAAAAAAACACAAACCTCAAAACAATACTATTTGGTTTCATAGAAATCATAATGTCTGCTCAAGACAAAATCCTAAATTAATCTACAACTGCATACCACTGCCATCTGTTGAATACGGAATATGCCAAATATACTTATGCATGTCTTTCCGCTCAACAAGTTGTGCCTACTAGGCTTCCCATATACTCCACCTAACAAAAGCTGTCCTTTCACTCTTGCAATACAAAATATAATCTAGAGCTTAAGAGTCACAAATAGAGTATGATTAAGAATTTACAATAAACAATTTGTTCAATTTATCTTTTATTTCCCTAAGCGTAAATATAAATATTCTTTTACACTCTTTGGATTTATTTGCTGTCCATAAGAAATTTATTCAGTATTTTGACTTCATTTATAGAGAATATTTGGAATGCAAACTATGATACTTGATTGTACTTCCTTAGTCAAGTCCTAATATGCTATTCCTGGTAGCCCATGTCAAATGCTTTTTCACTTGTCCAAATATGAAACTGTGTTTCTAAGGATACTTAAATTAGTTACTTAATGCTTACTTTCCCTGACATTCATTCCAACAATATTTTTCTAATGTGAGCATAGAAAATAATATCCCATTAAAAAAGTGAGAAATTATTATTCCTCAAAAAATCTCATAACTTTAGTTATGAATATAATATCTGGTGTTACAAATACAAAATTAGTAATTTATTTCTGCAGAATTTGTCCTGTAACAAATGGGCATTTGGAGCTTGAATAATAAAGTAGGTTCTGACATGGGTTTATAGCATGACAGTGCCTGCTTTCACTACAGCTGATTAAGTTTTTAGTCACCGGTGGTACTACATTTAGAAAAAAAACAGTGTAGTTCTAAAATGTACTAAAGATGGGCATAAAATGAAGCACTAACTTTGTAAAACTCAGTCTTGCCTTTAGTTACCATTTTCACTTCTCTCAGGCCACAGTGCGTAGTGCCAACCATTCATTCTCATTCCAGAGCCTTTCCTGGGCTACATCACTCCGCTCTCAGTCGCTGCGGTTAAGTCTTATCTACATCAGTCTCTTCCTTAAGCCCAGTGTGATTAATATTCAGGTGGAATTTGCCAGGGGAACAACAGTACTCGATTTGATTCTACCAAAATTACAATATTGCAAATACTAATTATTTTACCAAATGAAAAAAGTAGTGTCAGAAGGGATTCATAAAAGCAAATAAGGACACCTTCTAAAAACTGCAGCAAAATGAGAAAAAGAACACATTAGAAATATATATAAACAGCAAAGGCATGCTGCTTTCCTAACTCAGTCTGCCTTGGTTTTGTCTAGAACTGTTTATATGTCCTGGAAACATTTGTTTCAGGGATTGACATTTGTGCACTACAATTGGCGTAGGCCTGAAATACCCCATTTCTGGTTCATCCCCCTTTGTTTGGAATGCATTCTCTTTAAGATATCTAAAAATAATCCCAAAACACTTTGAAGAATTACATTTTTATAGTGACTGGGATCACATTCCACTCTCACTCACAGCTACATAGTCCCCCTCACTCATCAACACCCCATTAATGGAATGGTCAGAATATTAAGGAAGGTTTTTTGGACATGAATATTTGTCAGTTGACTTACGGTATTATTACTACACAGTCCTTGGGATGGATACCAAGACAAGATACTAGTTGACTAATTTTAGAAAATTGATTTCATTCAGTTGGATGTATACCTTTTATTTAAGAAGGGGGCAGTAAGTCTTGGCAACACTCTTAAAAATAGTATGGAAGACTGTACATGGTAGAACATAAAATAAATAGTAGCACAAAAAAAAAAAAGCAAGGTTAACGTGACTTGGAACTTTCTTCAAGAAGAAAGGCTTATTTATTTACCTCTACTAAGCGATAAACAGGCAAGACAAGTCTTACATTAGCTGGGAACATTCCAGTTCTTAGAAGAGTTTATGAACAAACTTCTAGGACACATTGCCTGAAATAGCAGATGGCTGGAGTTAATAAACCCAGTAGCTTCCAGTCATATGATTCTAAGTGCCACATACTAGATTTAATTCAAAGAATAACTATCTCATATACATCCTGTGTACTATTACCCCATTAGGTCGCAGCCTACAGGTGCCTAAGAGAGGAATTTCTCATGGAATCTTCACTGCTCTCACTTACCTGGAGTTCTACTGATCAAACGCAATATATTATAAAAAGACTGTGTAAAGTTGTAAAGATACAGCATAAGGATGCACTCTTTTATCATGAGTAGGAAATACAATTGTTTGTTACAGTGTGGTATCCCTAACCTCTTCATTCCTTTTTTATGTTAATTTATTAAATGGTGCTTCTGAATTTCTCTTACAAGAGTACAAAGGAGCACATGGGGTTAGAAATGAAATGTCTCAAGCTCTTTGTCACATTTCAAACACAGGAAAAAGCTCTAACTACCACCCTACAAGTTCATCTGTTTTTTTTTTTTTTTTTTTTTTTTTTTTTTTTTGCTTTGTTTTTGTTTGATTGCTTTTAATGAAAGAAATACCCATTTTTTTTACTTTCTTTTCAGATGTTCCAGGTCTAAAAACACTGCTATTTTGACGAAAAGTCATTAATTAACCTGCTGTGTATGCCATAAATTAGTTTAAAAAAAAAAAAAAAGAAAACGAAAAGAGAAAAAAAAAAGGATAGAGGCTGGAACACACATCCAGAAGAAAGAGAAAAGAAGAAAGAAAAAAAAGAGGAATAGACATGGTGGCATTTGGCATTCAACATCGACCCTTGACAGCACCTAGGCAGGACAGAAAGCACAGAAGATAACAACTACTTATCATTCAAATACTCAATCCTACCGAGATCACTTTCCAAAGTTGTGGGGAAAAAATTTTTTAAATAAGTCCTCCAGAAATCTGAGAGGTATAAAGGGCTGACAGTCTCAACAGCAAATGGCTTAAGCAATTTAGATTACAGAAAGAATTTATAATTAGAATAGACAAAAAAAAATGAAAGCCACAAGGACACAGAACCCGCAAACCCAATTTGGGAGTAAAGAACGCTACCCTCTAGAAAAACATGAGAAGGAAGAGGGATGCTTTTCATTTTTCTCACAACGTAAGTGTCAAAAAAATACACAGAAAAATATAAAAAGAAAAAAACAGATTATTAAAATTCAATGATAAATTATTTTCTTAATCTGAGTATGCAGTTTGTTTCCACTGGAAGAAAAAAAAATCAGAGTTAGCTGATCCTCCTAGTAAACTGTACTGTCTAAGGGCGAACAAGACTTCTGCAATAAATGCTCCTTCCATATCTTCCACAATCTTGAAGGACATGAGAGAGCAGAGATGAGTTTTAAGACTACGAAGTTGGTTCATGATCGTGGTTAAGTAGCAGCAATCCCCTATCTTCAGCCTGGACCTCCGCAAGTATACAAGATATGAAAGCAGAGAACAGCAAACACCCATGAAAACTTGTATGTCCCTCTTTCATGTGTCTTTAATTATTCAGGCTGTTGGAGACATCACTAAGTGGGCACCAGGACTAAGGTGGCTGCTTCGTGCAGTGATAGACATCAAAAGGAAACACCAGCACCTGGTCAGTCATGGTGGGAGAGCAGAACCTACTCTAAATATGAGCGCAAAGATCCCTACTCTGTGCAAGGCGTTCCCAAGTGAAGAGGAGGGATCTCATGGGCACTACGAGATTGTCATGGGAGGGTGATAAAGACTACTCACATTCAACAACAGGTTCCGTACAGCTGTTGGGAAAATAGTGGCAGGTCCTCCTTCCCTCCCCTTCCCTGCTCTTCCTCAGCCTTTGCTCTTTGCCCTGCTCTGAGCTTCCTTTGGCCTCCTCATCTTGGCTGGACTCTGCCAAATTGTGAATCGGATGAGGGAGTGACAGGAATAGTTAGCAGTAATCGTTGCTATGAAGACAACCAATGGCATGAACAATAATTCCAGGGAGGCTTTCCCACCTCAGCAAAGCAGTGACTATTTACAGCATAAAAGAGGTTGTCACTCTCCAGTTCAGCAACCCCTTAAGAGCAACAGATTATCCCTAGAGTTAGCTCCTCTGAGCTTGGGCACTGAACTGTGGGAAAGTAATAACCCAAGGATGAAGGACGCTAGCTTACTCAAGCTGTAGATGAAGCCTTTAATCAGGTCCAAAGTGCAAGGGAGAAGGGAGCGAGAGGATAGTTTTGTCTGCTGTCCACTATTCAGATTTTAACATTTTAACATTTTTAACATAATATTATGCACCTCCTCTCACATCCCTGCCTCCTTGATTTTTCTTTGCTTAACTCATCGTTTTTGAATGGAAAGCAATTGCCAAGTGTTCAAGTACACTTGTGAGGAAAAGAAATCACACATTGTTTCTGGTGGAAGGATTGCAGCAGTGCTATTATTAATATTACGATGACTACCATGAATCTGGAGAGGCGAATCCCTGGAGTCAGGGGACAGACTGACAGGGGACAGAGGTGCTTGCAGCAGTGGGGCAGCCCCTGAAGCACTTCTCCTGCCTTGTATGGACACTTGACCGAACAGTGAAACAGCTCTTCCTTTTTTCCTTCCTATCTTCTGATGCCCTCTGTGATCTAATTGCAGAGACTGGCACCTAAAAATTGCCTTAACTATTCAAAATATTTCCCACAGTGTCTTCCATCCAAAAATCTGTTGTTACTAAGTGATTTCTTTATATTCCATTAATTTACAATGACATCAGTGACATGTTATTCCAACAGTCATTCATTATCTAGCCAGAATTTATAGAAATACATGTCAGCCTGTAAACTGGCTGTAGATCTTTTTAAATGTTTTTCTTCCTGTCACCTGTCCACCAGTATTTCTTTCTGTCAGCAGAACTATGTGCAGGCTCTTAGCCAGGTAATAGAAATGTATTTTCAGCTGCACACGTGAAGCCTTCTCCCAACATCTTTCACTTCTCCCTGAAAACAAGACTAAGAGAGGTAGTTCTAGGTAATTTTAATTTTGATTATATCTAAACAAATGTTCTAAGTTTTCAGCTGAGGCTATCTTTCATATGATTATTTACTCACTTCTGCACTTCTGCAGAGGTTTATGATTAAATATGTTTATATATATTTAATCTAATAGGGAATTTTAAACTGCCAAAGGAAAAATAGAATAATGTAAGTAACCATAAAAGAAAAAGAAAGTATTTTATTTATTTTTATTCATAGAGGTACCAAGCACCTCTGACACATTTGTTACAGAAGACAAAAAAAATGTTAATAATAAAGTTATCAAGCTATCAGATTAGCCACAAGGGGGGATATTTTTAAGCTAGTACTTTTGAGTTGGAGCATAATTCTGAAGTTACCAGAGATTTCATCTGAGAATATGTGTTAAAAGGAGTAAAATAAGCATAAGTCTCAATGTATTTCTAAAATTTGCTGTTTTCAAAAACTGACATCCAAAACTGGAGTTCTGATTTTGATGCTTATAGTCTTGGGTGCCATTGGTAGAAATTTAATAGCAAATTTCAAAACAAAACAAAACAACAACAACAACAAAACCACAAGAGCAACCAAGGAAATACATTTTGTTTAAAGTCTTAGTTTATGTTGACAGTAACAAAACACAAAGCATTACTAGCACCACTCTAGGATTCCTAACGAGTACAAGAAGTGATTCCAGGAGCTGTTATATTCACAAGAACAGAATCTTGAGAGCAGAAAGACACTAGACGAAGAGTATGGCCTCATTCTGTTCTCCTTGATTTCAACAGAAGCAAAAACAGAACCTCAATCTGTGTGTAATTCACATGATCTACTTAGCTAAACAATTAAGTCACAGCTCTGACATCTGATATTTATTTTAAGTTCTTTGAGCTAGATTCTCTTCTCTGAGCCAAACCTTTTTTTCTATTCTAGTGGTACAGGGGCTTTAACAAACATAGATTTGACCAGCTGGAGATTCTCCCAGCATGAGTAAGTCTTTACCTGTCTGGCAAAATCATCTTTCATGTTATTTCCTTCTCTTTTGCACCCTCTGAATCTCTGTGAATGAGGAGACTTGGTTATAACTTGGTTTAACATGCTCTACATATTCTTAGCCTGCATAAGGCTAAGATCCATCCAAAGCATATCATCAAGACATCTCTGAAACTCGTAACTGTTTTTAAAATGCAGGTCACTCTTATCTGTGTAAACTATTAAGCACATTGCAAGATCATCCCCAAACAGAGACCCTAATCCAAGAATTGAAAAAATTAGAATATGGTCTATTCCTTCTTATTTTAGTTTATTTGAGGCAATGTTCCAGTATGGAGCTAATTTGCTGGGAAATGTGGATCCTCACAAAGGGACCATTACATAAACATGCTTGGGAAGCAGAGGAACAACACTAAGCCACAGTAAAGACAACATCAATTACTCAAAAGTTCATTCACCTCTTTGAATATATTTATACTGTCAAGGAATGAATCTGAGCCCAGCCTCAAGACGAGCTGCACCAACTATCAACACTCTAGTCCCTTACGTCTGTGCTTGTTTCATCCTTTACCTAAACTCTGGAGCTCCCTGAAGACAAAGCTCAAGAATATGCTAATACTTAGTGCAGGCTCAAGCCTGCTTGCAAAAAAGCAAGCATACAGTCACAGGAGTATCACAAACAGGTGTAAGCACAGCTTCTACAAAGGACCATTACTATATTCTCTTAGGAGAATGTAAACATCTACTTGAGCATCCCTCTTCCATTGCTGTATCCATTTCACCTACAACATGAAACCATTGTGTCCTGGCCAGAATACTCTTTTAAAGTATGAACTTTGCTGAACACTGACTTCTCAATGTGGACACATGGTGTAGAGAGGCCCTGCTAAGTAGTCTCACAGTTTCACTAGCAAGATTGATGGCCAAGAAAAGGAGTCAACTTGGGAGGTAAACATCACCAGAGATTAACACACAGTGCAGCAGCCCTTTCTGATTCAGTGCTTTCTAATCAGCCATTTTCCAGTAATTCATTAAGACTTGAAAAAAGAGGTTGAAACATCAGCTTTTCCTAGGGCTTCAGCCAACCATAATGAAATTATAACAGATCATATTTACAAGGCTAAATATCTTGAACTCAGCTATAATTATGTTTATTAATAATTCTTCAATAGCTGCTCAGAAAGCATATTTGTATTAGCTAATCCTTGCCTGTGGAGACCTTTATATTTGTTTGACAAGAGAACATTAAGAAGCATGGATTTCCTTTTTTTCCCTCTGTTAATCCCCATTTCCATCATAAAATGTTATAGGATCAAGAAATAAGCCAAATGTAGTGCATATTTTTCTTTTGCTATTGCTGCTAGTGATCACCCAGGAAAATAGCTAGAACTGGAATGGAAATGGATCTAGATTAGCATACTAACAGGTTTTATATTTATCAAGTGTTTTAAAAAGAGTTTAGCAAACATACATTACAATCCAAGCCCACTGAATAACAACACACAGATAAAGATATACACAGTGTGCAGAATTCAAAAGTACGTTTTTTTTTATTTTTGCTCTATTAGGAGGATGAGAAATGTCACCTTGAGAAAACCTGATATACACCTATTTTGAAAAGCAGAAGACAAGCCACAAAACAATTGCACATCCGACACATGAGTTTACCTGAAAGAGCTATGCTTTCTTCCAAGAGATTTTAGTAAGTAGTTTAAGATATTCCTTGAGCATCTTAAATCAAAAATACACAGCATTATGAAATCTAGGCCATTTTGAATACAGGTGTGAATCAATACTTACTCTTTCAAAGCAGAAAGATGTATTATAACGCTAATTGTTCATTACACTATAAAAGGATAAGCTACTGAAAATAATGACAGATATATGGATAAGAATAGCTAGACTAGTTAACCTATCGCTTTACTGAAGCTCTCGTTTCCTAGTCAGGTGTTTTCTATAACAAATAACATCTTCCATTCATTTATTAGTTATTTGAACTCACTCAACTATCATGGCAAATAATTCAGCTGAATCTAAAGGCCCCCAGTTATGCCTAGGAAGTTATTGTAAAGCTCCTGATTGAAGGCAGAACAACTCTTGGTATCAGATGTATCAGACTAGCTATTACTAAAAATGAAGTGCAAATTTTCTTCTTGTAGTTCTGCAATACTCTAAACATGCATTCTGGTTTAGCTGCTAAAAAATGTAGATTCTAGAATAATTGCATAAATTAAACACAAGAACAGCTGCAATACATTGAAAGAAATATATGAACTAGTTAAACCATCTGAATGAAAGCTGCTGAAACGTGCTTAACTTTGTACAAGCCAAACTCAGCAGTGACAAACACGGGCAAACTCTACTGGAGTGAAAAGAAATGACGGTAGCCTGACAAGAGACCCTGATCCTTTTGAAATAGAAATAAACTTCAGGTTGTTTGCTGTGCAAATGATAATGTTGAACTGTTCTTTAAAACTCCTATGCTTATTTTAGGCAATGTTTCTATTTCTTTCTGAATCAAAACAGGACTAACTACCAGAATAGCTTAATAATCCACAGATTGTTTATAACTCAAATACATTATTTTACACTGCTGGTTAAAGTTGTTCCCAGGGAACGCAAAACAGAATTTTCTGGGCAAAAACTACTGACCTGAAACAAAAACAGAAAACATTCTGATAGCCCTGAGGGCTGTGCTGCCATCCAGAGGGACCTGGACAGACTGGAAAACTGGGCAGTGAGAAACCTCATGAGGTTCAACAAGGGCAAGTGCAGGGTCCTGCACTTGGGGAGGAATAATCCTGGACACCAGTACAGATTAGGGGTGGACCTACTGGAGAGCAGCCCCGCAGAGA
>VZSG01000156.1:1206735-1217290 GCA_013398315.1 Nothoprocta pentlandii
TGCCACGTGCTCTAGGTGACCCTGCGTGTGCAGGGGGGTTGGACTCGATGACCTCTGAGGTCCCTTCCAACCTCAAGCATTCTATGATTCTATGATTCTACATACACTGAGACTAAGTTCTGTGTTTCTTTGGGTTTTAATGTAATTCCTTTTCTTATAACATTCTGGTTCTGTGAGATGGGAAATGTAACCTTAGAGAAGAACTGGGTGAGCACAAGCCCCAATTCCCTCAATGTAATGTACTCCACATTGAGATAAGGATTATTTTGTCAGTATTTTATAGTCAGACTTACTCCTTGCTTCCTTTCTTACTCAGGCAGCACAGGAACAACTATTCTAACAAAAGTAAGGAAACTGAATTGAGGCACCTCTGCAAATGTTGCTAAACCTGGGGCTGTAGATTTCAGTATAAATCTATGCTTAAGATCCTGAAAGATTTTGAAAACTCTGATCACAGTTGAGATAAGGGATCTACTGTCCTGTATAGCTGAATCACAATAAGACATGTGGCTCTCCTAATTTCCCTGTGTACTTGACTAAGGAGAAAAAGGATATAGCTGTGAAACAGCTGTCCTTATTTCATCTCAAAAAGATCTTAATGCTAAATTTGAAAATGGGACTTTTTCATGATATCTAAAAATATTTATACTTCATCCCAAGTGTAAAGGAGGAGATTTACCAGAACTCCATAATGACTGATACCTTTCTGCAACTGGTAGGATTAAGATCATAAGATACACTGGATTTGTGAAGATTTAACTTGCTTCACAAGCAGTTGGAAGCTCATGAAGATAATTACTGTTCCCAGATGCCAAGTAATCTGTAGGAGGGGGCTGTGAAAGAGTCGCAGATGATACAAACCTAAACTGGAAGACACCAGAAACTGATGTCAACAGCAGCCTGTGTGCAGTTTTGTGAGTTATGAGCTCTAGGGTAGTCAAGGGACTGGGTCCACCAAGCTACTGCGGCTGCCAAGAGAGAACTGGTACATGTTTGATAGTCCTGGATGGAAGCAGAAATAAAAAAGTTCCTTAAAGTACTTTTCCAAAATCTGTTTCAACCACAGCATATAAGAGAAAGAGTTTATTTGATGGTACAGTATAGAAGATTATGATATTCATTTGAATGTAAATAATTTAGGAGTGTAGGTGGATGTAAACAGTCCTGTACATGAAACAGAAAAAGTTATTAAAGATTCAATGACAAATGGGAAGCCTCATATATTAGGCATACTGTGCCATTAATAGACAAGCAAAAACTAACTGCTCTATCAGTTACAGTAATAACCTCACAGCTATCTTTTCATCATTTAAATCCAATGGGATTTCAAGGTTTCAGTAATCTAGCTCTGCTACAAATACTGATGAGTTACTAACACATCATTTCAAAGTTTCTCTCTATTGAGACACATAAAAACATATAGCCTGATATCCTAAACATCAAGAGTAATGAGAGAGATTTTTTTTTATTAATTTTAACTGTTTTTAGTGGGGTTTGGAAGAATTGTAATTAGTCTTTTGTTTTTCCTCTTTATTTTACAGAGACATGTTAAAAGGAGAATATAATTTAAGCAGAAAAATCTTACATTTATACTACAGTAATGTTAAAGTTGTACCAAATTTGGAAGGTGGAAATAACTGCTTTAGTTGTTCATTTTTAAGCATGTTTATCTTCACCCTGAAGATTTAAGTTTCAAATCACATAGTAACAGAAAACATACTAAAATGAAACCTAACCTACTTAGTTTAACTGACAGTAAAAAACCTAAAAGACTTAAAAAGAAAATCTTACAAAAAAAACTGAAATATTCCTGGTATACAAAGCTGTGCCTTTCCCGTAAGTACTGTTTTGCTGGTATGCTTAAATTAACCATTTTAACTGCATTTATAAACAACAAAATAGTAAGATAAATAAGATCCATAATGTCTAACTCCAAGTAAATTCAATTTAGATCTCTCTAGCACCCTTTTATAAAAAAAGTACCTTGTACTTTTCTATTAATGTTAAGGTTTTTGTTTTAGTCTTTTAGTAAAATCAGCATGGCAATTGCACAACAATTTTTGCCCAGTAGACATAATGATAATAGGATAAAACAAAAATGGCTGCTAACCAATCAAATGCTTAAATCCTTCATGTGTTAAATCTTGTTTATATCCTAGAGATAAAGAAATGCACCCTCCATACAAAATCAATTTTCAATCAATTCTCTCACTAGAACAACTGTGTTCCAACTGACTGACATTTAAAAATTACCAAAACACCAATGAACAGCTTATAGGATTGCCTTTAAGGCAGTAACCTCTAAGTTAAAAGTGACAAAATGAAGTTTGCTTCCTTAATAAATCAGCAAAACCTAACCATCCACTGAGGCTAGCAGAGGAGATCAGCTTCCCTTTTGTTAGCAAAGTATGTCAGGTATCTTCTGATATCAGATACCATCAGGTATCTTCTCCTGATTTCTAATTCTTTTGCAAGTTCCGTTTTGACATATTTTCCTCTCCAGTGTAAGTTTCACTCATGGTCCTGTGGACAGGGAATTTTTTAAGAGTCAAAAGAAAACAAAACAAAAGCACCTTCCACAGAAGATGCGGCATTACAGCCATAAGATGTGATCGTTATGATTTAAAAGAAGACTTACAAAATACTATCCAGCAAAAAAAAATAGGATTTGATCAGTTTTTAGTAACCTTTCCAGTGAAAAGTATTTGATAGATAAGAAAAGAAATGAAAACAGTAATTCTTTAGAAACAGTTGTAGCACAAATACTAACAGAGATATCTCCCCTCCTACTTTCAGTTTACATGGTGAGAACATCTCTAAGAATAAATTATCAACAATTCAGTATTCAGCCTCAGGATCCCCAAATAAACACTGCAAATGTGTATCACAAATGGAATTAGCTTCCCTTTGATCTCTGCAGCCTTCCAGTGACTACTTTCCTAGCTGATTCATGTACATCTTTCTAGGGTCTCTTTTTGATTTAGAGGTTTTGTTCATAGCTTTGCATTGCAACTATTAATAGTCAATGATTTTCATACTGTTCTAAGCACTTAAGAAAGTCCAGTCTACATTGATAAGCAATAACAAAGCTGTAAAACACAGAGACTTGCCATTCTTTTTTTTTGCTTGATAATCAAATCTTCATGTCTATAGTGAATAAAAAATACATTTAAAAAAAAACACAATTCTTTATGATCACTGGCACAGCACCAAGCTAGACAAATTCGAACTGCCATCTTGAGAAATGCCTACAACAGCTCCTGGATTATAGGCAGTTACGCACTTGTGTCTACTCTAAAGAGAAATCTCTGTTTTATTTATTATTTTCTTCCCTGAAAATTGGAGGAATGCTGGTGTACTTCAAGTACAGTCCTGCTGTAATTCATTGGGAGATCTCATTTTTCTGAGATTATAACCGTACCCATTATTATCTGTGTATCTTGTCGGGCTAAGTACAAGCACACATTTTAAAACTGGAAATAGGACTCAAAAACAGATCTCCTCATATTGAACAATGAATAAATCACTGATTTTAGTACATAGTAGATAAAGAAAAGTGCTTTCTGTTTGATGAACTCATACCTTGATCCTAGTATGGCTTGGCTACTGTTTGAAATGCAGACTTCCCTGTAAGCTGCAACTTCATAAGGTCTGGTCCTTCATGTGCCAGTGCAGCACTCAACATCAAGTGCCCCAACACAAAGTTACTCAGCATCAGCATTGCTACATTGTCTGTATGTTCCCAATCATATCCCTCATCAGATATCTTAAACTTCCACTTTAGATCAGTTACATAAGTTGTCCTTATTTGTCTTTCTGGTTATTTACAACTGTACTCGCAGCCGGTTGAATTCACAGCCTAAAATACTTGGTTGGTATTAATATGTGGGAGCTGTCAGATATCGAGCACCTCAGTTTGCGTTATAATTAATGGAGGCTAAGGGCAGAATCCCTTGGAGAATCAATATAATAACTGCATTTGACAGGACTTTACTATATTTTCCATCTCCAGGTGAGGAGAAACTTCTTTACTGTGAGGGTGTCAGAGCCCTGGAACAGGCTGCACAGGGAGGTTGTGGAGTCTCCTTCTCTGGAGGTCTTCAAAACCCACCTGGATGCCGCCCTGTGCCACATGCTCTAGGTGTGCCTGCTTGAGCGGGAAGGTTGGACTAGATGATCTCTAGAGGTCCCTTCCAACCTTGAATATTCTGTGATTCTGTGATTTTAAAACTCACTGTAGGTGCCATGCTTTTACCATCTGCCCACTCACTTGCTGTCATGGTTCAACCATAGAGCTGATACCCAGCATGACAGTGAAGACTTGTAGCTCATGCTACATTTCAGACCGCTCTGTCCTGTGGTCTAGCTCTGTGCTCTTGGAGCTTGGCAAATACAGTGCTGCTGTTACAAGCCATACAGCACAACATATCCAAGAGCCAAGTAGGCAGGGACAGAAAGGTATCTGCAGAGTAACAGGTTGTAAAGACATGTGCATGAATGAGTTAAACACAGCAACAGATCCAACATTTGACCTGGTGTGCAGATTGAAGGAATGTATATTCTCTGAAGCTTTGGAGGCTTATTTAAATCAGAAAGCAAGAAACCTGGCATGCTAACTGGATGCAATAAAAGCGAGGACATGTGTTACAGCTATGGGCAATTACATAGAGAGGTAACACTTTCCAGAAGGAAATGCCTAGTTGAAAAAAAAAAAAAAAAAGCAATTACATAGAGAGGTAACACTTTCCAGAAGGAAATGCCTAGTTGAAAAAAAAAAAAAAAAGCAGCTGACTTGGACAAAAGGCAGCAAAGTCAAATCAAGGCTCATTCCATAAGAAACAGCAGAAGAGTTGCTGCAAAAAGTATAAATGTATACAAGCATTGTCAGAAATAATACTATTTATTATTTGAGAAGATCATTCAAAAAATCAACTTGTAAAAGAGAATTTATTAAGAAAAATTTGAGGATGACATTCTGAGAGCAAAACTGTTTTGACTACAACAGGAATTCATGAAAATCAGTTCCTTCTTCTCACCCAAAGGAAACACTACGGAATACAAATCTATCCTGCTTTCTTTGTATCTAGATGTATCTTCATCTAGAACTGCCACCTAATCTCAATATCATCAGAGATAATTATTTCCACTGAACTCATTGTTCAGATTTGCTCATCACGGTGTGGGGAAATAGCCACATGCCTTCCAACCTCAGTAACCACGAACCCGGGCTGCACGCTGCATTGTGGTATTTATACTGTTTCTAATAATGCACATTATTCTTAAAGCTGGTGCACTGTAAGCTTGCAAAAACCTCAAAGCAAGTGGCAGAAATGAAAGGTGAGGAAAAAGTCTCAAATGGTAAGCAGACACTTCCACTTCAAAACATTTTTCTCACCTGTCATTTCCTCCAGAATATTTTACTATTCCAGACAAAAAGATTTCTCCACAAAACAGAAACAAAGAATCAGAATAAGCAACTAATCCCTGAAATACCTGACATAACCAGTTCTTAAAGAAAGGCCTTGTTTCAGAAAAAAAAAAAAGGAGGACAAACAAAAGTTCATTCACAGTCATTATACAACAAATATGAGAATTGACTGATGAGTGCAAATGCCACATGGATGTTCTACTTTGAGGGATAATGTCAAATAATTCACTAAAAGAAAATAATTTACAGTTTAGCTGCAGTTTGTTGATTTCATTGTTTTCTTTTAAATATTATATGTCATATATAGATATATATGCACATATGTATGCACAGTTACAATCTTACTTGCCACTAAAGGTAATTAAAAAAATGTGAGTCCCTTAAAATTTTTGGAATATCTAATAGTTAAGGCACAGGGTGGAGAAAGAACAGATCTGCCTGGTTTTCTTCCAAAAAGCCTGTCTATCAAACTCACAGAAAAAAATAATTTGTTCAAGAGACAAATAATTTGTTCAAGAATCAACATTAATTACTGTAATCAAAAAAAAAAAAAAAAAAGCCCCGTGGATTTATAATGTAACAGAGACAATCTCTTTTCAAAATGACTCCATCTACTACTTTACTAATTTCTGAGATAATGTCCCTTTTGGTAATATGTGCTTTTTCAGAATGTCATTTTGTTTAACTCATTTTCTTTTGTACCTCTGGAAACCCAGCAATTCAGGCTATTTTATAATGAGGAATAATAATTGGACAAGTATTATAAGGTACTGTGTGTGCTATGTCCTAACCTATATTTTAATTTCCTAGAGACAAGGTTTACATTCCTTGTTGGTCTCATTTTTTTAATTCCAGTTCTGTAATTACACTCACTGAAGTAGTTTAATATTAAGCACAACAGGTCTCAAAGAATTAGATTTGCAATAGTAACTACTACTATACTTACAAAAGAGTGTTTAAGTGAGGAAAAAGAATCATTTTTCATACGCTTTACATAAGCTTGCATGTTTTTGCTTCAACCACAAACTAAAATAACCCTCAGACAAATCTTTCAAATGTAACTCATTATGAATAATGGTTACATTAGCACTGTGTCATGGGACAACCTACAGTTTTCTTCTGCAGATTTTCATGAAACTTTGGCATAAAATTCAACTTTTATGTTTCAGCTTAAAATTTAATATTTTAAGGACCAGATTCTCTTTTCAGATATGTTATTCTAAATCTGAAGTAGATATGCTCAGGAGGCTAATTAGAACATATTGGTTGATGGAGAGCAGTATTTATCTTCATTACTTTATCCTTGAAAAAAAATAATTAATCAAAATGTTTTAAAATGTCTTGTCTCCTACCACACAGACAAATTTCAACTTCCTTCCTTGTGTAAATTTAAATAACTCATTTCTTCACCATTGTGGTGAAAGCACGTGTAAGAAAAGTTATTGTGGTTTGGCAGAATGTGCTTGGTTAAAGGTAACAAAAAAAAATCTCAGAAGAACGGCAAGCTATTCTTCCAACATTATATCCCAAAATAACCTGTTATGAAATGCTACCTTCATAAAAATATGTATTTGAACACTTCATGAAAAACTGACTTTGCCTGGGCATCGTGGCATTTCTTAATGACTGAATAGACCACAGTCACACACCAGGGAGCAGTTACGAAAAGGAGGACTCATGAGGAGTTCTCAATACAAGGCTTAAATACTTTATGAGACACTTAAAGAAAAAAAAAAAAAGAGAATCTCAAGCATAGAAACTTTATGGAAATCAGGCAAAGCAAAGGATGTTGTGACAGAAAATGTAATCTCACTAGAAATAATTCAAGGGAACAACTTGTATTTTTAGTAACATTCGAACAGAAATTCTAGCAAAAGATGAAGATTATTGCCTTTTGGTTAGTTGAAAGATATTATTTCTTCTGAGTATAGTCTTTAGAAGCAGTGCTCACTCATTTATAAGGTCAAGGATAAAAACAGAAAGATCTGTGTGAGAGAAAACTTCTGAGCATGTAGGGATAAAAAGGAAAGACAATTAAGAAAGCTGTAGTGATGGTGAACTCCATATCTTGATTTCATAGCTGGTCCTGAGAGATACACGGTATCTTCATAAGGCCAAGAATCTCATGATACACTATATATCCTTGATAAGAAGCACACAGCATGCAGTATATCCCTGACGCCTAAGGGAGGAAGGGCCTGTGGAGGAGTATACAGGCAGCTGTAAACTGTGACAATCGGAGCAGCTCCACCATCCCAATGGGGCAGGGAAGGAATAAGTGTCCTTCCTATTTCAGCACTGTTGGCAGTGGTTGTCTATACTATCCTGTCCCCTTTCTCCCCAACAACCTCCCTCGGGAGTGGAGTACTGCTGTTATTCCCCCTTCAGGCTGGGACCTACTCTTCAGTGTCCCTGTGTTCTGAAAGGAGGCACAGATCCATAAAGCCTTGGCTTTATGTAACTTTATATCTTATTTACCTTCTATACATAAGGGGTACACGGAGGATGTTTGACATCTTATCACACATCTCTGCCCAACGCACTGAAGACACTCCGTGATGCTGTGCTTTTAGGTAAAGTTGAACAAGTCACCATGCAGTGCGGAGAAAGCACCATTCCACTCAACTCCTCCCTCTCAGCCATGTGCTCCAGGCATTTCCTTTGCACTGCTCCTAGAATTCACCTAACCATATGCTAGGCCAGCACACTTCACTAAGCAAACACCAAACTCGCTCAGAAAAAAATGAGAAATTCAGAAATAAAATCGAGGAGGAGAGTTGCAGATAAGTGAGTGGAAGCAGCTCACTGCACGGTTAGACCAGAGCAGTCCTCACAGTGAAGGTGAAGAATAAAAGCAGAAGAGGCGAGCAAGCAAATTTCAACCTTCCTCCCATAGCAAAATGCTGTTCAGATCATTAGTTATATGGAATCTGAGAGAAGGAAGAAAAAAAAAACATAAAAATGGTGCTACTTCCATTCTCTGCTTGCACATGGCAGTGCTCTGGATGTCTTGTGTTTCAAAGAGGAGAAAAAACAAGGCTCCTGACTTCTGTTTTAAAGCAAAGAGCTGGTTTTGATTCTCTGCAGTAAAACCAACCCAAATATGTAACTCTGCTTTTAAATACTTGGCTCAGTAGTTGGCTGAATGAAACACCTTTCTTACCAGTGTAAGGATTAGTCATTCTCTTCGGCTGACACTCAGATGCTGCCAGCTGGAGTAAAAGGTTGTTAATGTGTTGGTGACAGGACTTACAAGAAAAAGGTTGTGGACTAGTAATAAAAGCCTACTATCTGCTCCAAAACAAAATCATCACAAGAGGTACTAACACATTGCCTCACTATTTGATATCAAAAAATAAAATGAATGTGAAAACTAGGTTATTTCTTAAACTGTAGCCCTGTCTTTTGTAGGTCAGAGAAGCAGCTAAATTTGTGACTGTCCATATGACATCAAATCTGCTCCAGTGACAACTGGAGAATTCCCCGCTTTAAGGATGTTTGGCAATTTCATCCCATTAGCAAGCGCCGTATTTATTCAAATAACAATAGAACGCAAAGTCCTGTTATATATGACCGACAAATTCAAGAAAAATCCCTCCAGAGTTACATAAAATAAACACTTCATCATGCTTATCTTTCGTAGCAAAATATAATTATTTACAGTTACAAACAACCCTATTATTGATAAAAAAACTTTTTCCTTAAAAAAAAAGTTATACTTTTCTTTCCTTCGTCCTCTTGAAAATAAGGCATTTTGTATTCTTCCTTGAAAAGACTTTTTTTTGCATTTTTTTCTTGAAAAGCATACACTGGGGGCTTGTTCACAGCACGTAAAGACTTCAAGTCACTGTAAGTAATCACTCATATTGATATCCTGCAGCATCTTTTTTTTAATCATCATGCAAAAATCTCTTTTGAGCTGGCTTTTCCCTAACTGACAGCCGAGACTTACTGAAGAAGCAGGAAAACATGACAGTTCACTGGGACACTCACTGATGGGAGAGCTCAGTATTAGAGAGTAACCATACTCAGCAGAAGCATTCAAGGCCAAACCTTTAATTACTTTTTGCCTGAGTTCTTTTAGTCCCATTTCCTCAAATTATATCATGTTGCCTGTCATACCAATCAGTTCTTTCCTCCAACTCATCAACTTCTCACACAACTTCAAGCTTTTCAGAAATGGCACATTTAATTTTCCTTAAAAACCGGCCATGAGACAGAGAAGGCCAGTTCTACCAGTACAGCCTGAGATAGGCTGCAACTCAACTTTGTTTATTGCTGGACAACAGAGAATCCTCTATAGAGCTCTCCAAGGAGGCAAATCCCTCAGAAATCAAACTTCATTGGGTTCCCTGATCTTGGTTTCTCTCCTGCAGGGTCTCTGACAGGCAATGAAAGAGAAGGCTAGCGGACTACCACCAAGAGACACTCACTATTTGATCTCCATCCTGGAGAAGCACCACTAGCATAACCTATGCCAGCTCCTTGCATAGCTTTACTGTGTAGCAGAAATGTTCTATGTGGCTGTGCATCAAAACTAGTTGCTCCAGAGGTGAACGGTCTTTCACTGGTTTATGATCATTACCAGGCAGCTGCTCTGGCGTCAAATTGTTCCCACTTGTCATAGCCAGGCCTGAACTGTGCTCCCTGTCCCAGCATCTCCCCAGGAGATACAACAAATCCCACAGGCTGGCTGTAGAAATCAGAGCCTGTGCCCTCCACAACAAACCTGCAAAGCACAAGAACTGGTCAAGCTGAAGGGAAAGTTTAAAGCAGAAAGTCCTGACATGTGGCTCAGGCGCTTTTCTCTTTGTTCATGTCAGGAGAATAGACCAACAGTTTTAAGTCTAGGGACAGAAACGGGGTTTCCTGAGAACTGGCTGTGCTGCAAAGTTAGGAACTGTGTTCAAAGGAACTCGTCAGCTTTTGCTACAAACAACTTCCAAGCGAGAGGCAGGAAAGCCCGTGTGATCCGATGCTCCCCTGTCCCCTCGGTCTCCCCCGGGGCTGAGTTCCCGCGGGGGCAGCGCCGGGGCAGGCCGGACGGCGCTGCCGGGGACCGCGCACGGGAGCGGGGGCCCCGCGCCGCCCTGAGCGCAACACGACGCTCCCGTCGGGGCACCGCGG
>VZSG01000156.1:1219090-1305602 GCA_013398315.1 Nothoprocta pentlandii
CAAAGTCTGAAGTGTATATAATTAGAACAAACCCTGGTGTGCCATGGTCAGAACCTGATCTGTGTTAATGGCTGGGAGAGTGGTAGACTGCTTGGTGTGTGAATCCATAAACTAAAGATCTTGCAAAAAGTTTATGTTTCTTCAAAACATTTTTTACAATAAAATCTAATGAAAGCTAGCAGAAGAGAGAGTGATCTCATGAAAACATTAATCCCACAGGTTAGTTTGTTTTCTAAAGCTATAAAAAGGTAAGCATATAATTGGGGGATGAGATCAGTACTTTCAGAGAGCACAAGTTGTCTCGGAGAAGACAGAACAATACAAATTGTAGATAGATGGATAGTATATATAAATATATGCCAGACGTTATGCCAGAATTCGTACTTCAAATTCTTCACATTGTGCAGAATTTGCAAGTATAACTCTGGGAGATAGTTATTTAATGAGTGGTGGAAAAAGGACTTCAACCATCCTTGAAAACATGAAAATTCCCATTTCAGGGTTGGAGGAGCTTTAGTTTTTCTGCATAGTTCAAATTTGTATGACACCCTACAAATTTTTTCTCTGCTTCCCAGACCTCTGTTATCCAAACCCATATCTGAGATGTACCTCGATCATACTATCATCACCTTTGCTGAGGAAAAGGAAGCTTCTTCCTCCACATCCTCCTGTTCCTGTGCCACCTTCCATTTATTTCTTCCTTAAATTGCCACCACAGGAGGGAACTGAATTGCTCTCTATAAATGACTAAAATGTTACTACTCTGATTTGAGTACCTCTGCTCGCCTTCATAACTTGACATGGATAAGGTTCTTTTAGCCTTGGAAGCAGGTCACACAGATAGGAAGCCTACATGGCACTGTTAAGGCAGAAGAAGCAGTTTTGTGCTCATACACATACATTCTTTAACATTATGAGGATGTGGAGGTTTAAAACTCTGTATCCCTCAAGTGTCTTTAGCATTTGAGGCCACCTAGTTTTGCCCCTCGCCTTTATCTCTGTTTGCTTCCCTCTTTGAGAAGAATTACATCCTTCTTTTCTTGGTTTGACATTATGCCCACCCAGAGGGCAATAAAGTGTTTTTTAATTACTGTTTTAAATTAAATCAAATCGACATAATAGCTGCCTCATTTGTCACCTTTTGCACCTAGACTTTCCGCTCTGTTTTCTAAAGAATAAATAGGAAGTCAAGGAAACAAGAGAGGGGGGTGTACCTACAGAGTAGTTTAAGAGGCAGATCTACACAGGGCAAGTTACTGCAGTGATTCCCATTCAGTGCCATGGGAGTGGGATCAAGTCTTCAAAACAAAGAATAGAACCAATTAAAGTCACAGCACATCTAAATCACAACTTTTAACTATCCTTTTGAGATTTATTTTTAATCCAAGAGTCTTAAGATCTATTAAAGAAAAAAAGTCTGTTATTGTGTGCAGCCTTATGTCTTTTAAATTGCTTAGATATTTGCATTCTTCAGAGAGAATTTCAAAGACAACTAGAGAGCAAACATAAGATGACCACTTTCCTGATTCCAGGCAATTTCAGCATTCTCAGGTTGCAATTGCATTTGTCCCTTTTGTCAGTGGCTATAATGTCCCTCCTAGCCATTATGTGAAGAAAGAATCCCAGCATGAGATTTACATCCAAGAGAGGAAACCCTAATCTTAAAACTAAACTCAGTATCTTATTTAGGAACTAAAACCATGTTCATAGTCAACCTACGTAAGTGTGGTGATTTGCCACCCATAGCCCATGTATTTAAAGAAGTGCACCTTTTTCCTGTGGCGTGTTTTTTTTTTTTTTTTTTTTTTTTTTTTTTTTTTTTTTTTTTTTTTTTTTTTTTTTTTTTTTTTTCTGATCTATCTTAGCCACATGTGTATATTTGAGTGAAACTAAAACCAAGCTGGTTAAATCAAAGAATCGTGGGCCTAACAGGGACTTTGAGAGATGATGTGGTACTTTCCATTGCCCAAAGCAGAATCAACTGTGCCTGTGTCATCAGTAAGAAAACTAACTTATAATTTTTCCCATCAAGCTTAGTTACTACAACTGAAATTCTTTAAATGAAATATTTGCAAGTTGGTTTAGTAGTGCCATTTTATCTTAGGATTTACACTGAAACATAAAAATTATCTGCATTCCCAAAGCACGGGAACATACTCACATAAATAAAAGGAAGGCTAAAGCAAAGATTTAAAATGTAGGTGTCTCACTGTTTTAGAATAAATCTGTCAGCCAAAGATTTACATGGCCACTCAACTAAATCAAGAAGAAAAACAGCCTCAAAAAATGGTTCTGTTAAAGTCTATGGGAATTTTCCTGTTGACTTTGATGAGCTGGGTGTTCCTGAAGGAGTAGTGAGGAAGTGAAAAAATACTTTAACTATTAACCAAGACAGTAATTTATAGATGTCTGGGGCAATTTCTTATAACCAATAGAAGATTCCATCTGCTTTTTGGATTGCATGGAATTTCTTAAAATGAGAGTTTTTAAGCAGTCATAGATATGTATGACAAGGCTGATATAAATAGACTTGGTCTTACCTCAGTGCAAGCAACTGAGTCAGACGATCTTTTGCAGTCTTTTACTTCTATGACTATACAATTTCCCTACCATTTCTGCAAGAAGCTTTTGGGCTATAGGACATGTTAATGAACTATTTGGCAATGCAATGCCATTCAGCGAAAGAAGTGAAAGAGAATTATGAAGGTCCAATTATAAATGTTTATTCCATAACACAGAGGTGGAGGTCATAGTCTTTCCAATTAAAATATAACAAGTAGGTTTTATTTTTGTTAACATATCTAAAGAATTTTGATTACAAGCCTATAATGGTATTTACTGAGTTTATCACTAAGAAATTCTATCCAGAAGTCATCCCTGTTTGGGTTTTAGCCCTTGTGACTAAGACATAACAAAATTTATTTTTGAAGAACCTTTGACTCCCCTTGGCTTTGGAAGACTCAGATGGAAACATTAAGCATCTTCGGAGATTGTCAAGCAAAAAGCTAAAGCTAACCTGCAAATTGTTCAGTGGAGAGTGAAGAGCAGGATAGGGGAAAAAGATGAGAGGAAGAGATTCCATGGCAGTAGTGCGAAATAAAACTTTCTTCCTTCTTTTATTTTTCCTGAAACAGTTCCAGTAGTGAAATTCTTTTACCATCCAACTATCTGTAGATGAGACTATTGAGTTGAAGAAGACATGTGGGAGAAAGCAACTCATTCAAAAGTATGACCTGACTACATACAGTCTCAGAGTCTATACATCTCAAGTATACAATCCAAATAGATTTTTTTTCTTTAGGCCGATTGGCATTGAGTACTTAGGAGCAAGAAATGAACATTGTATGATTCATAAGCTGTCCTGGACTGTTCTGAAAAAGAAAGTTCTTTCTGAAGCAGAAAAATGGAAATATTTTAAAACACTGGAATAGTTCTCAGAACTTGTGGCATACTGGGAGCAGGACTGTTGGCTGAGCAGTAAATAATCTGACCAGAAGATCCTTTTGAGTTGCTTGCAGTCTTTTGCTATTGTTGACATTGATGACTTGAAAACAATTATAGGGATTTCAATGACTCTTAAGATAGATAGACAGTTGTTTGAGGAAACATCCAAGAGATGCTTGGCTTATTATAAGGTTTTGGTTTGGTCAGAATTACTTCTAGGAAAGGCATATCAGACCATGAAAGAGTCAGGCAGCAGTCACCTACTTTTATCTTACTCCATCACCAGATCAACAAGAGGTATCAAATATTCCTACAAATTCAAGTTCTTCTCTTTTGAACCCAGTCCTGGATTCTCGTTTGTGTCAGATGTACCACAGAAGATAAAGGCTTGTTACTAAGGACATGACAGCTTGTTACTGCTGTCCTTGCAGCTGTTAAAGCTGTTAATTAACAGGCATGGTAGGTCAAGAATCAATCTTTTACCTGTCACAGGAAACATCTTCATCACGTCTGCTTCATAATACCAAACTTCAGGAGTTTACTGACACCACCAGAAAGCCTGTTGGTGAGCAGAATAGCTTTAGAGGAGACAAATGGTTCATTAAGAGCACTATCTGGCCAGCATGAGGACCATCCTCTAAGTGATAATGCACTTTTGTTCAACAGCACCAGTAATTTATTAACATTTTTCAGAGTTTGGCAGCTAGAGCAATATCAAACAGAGGAGCTTATAATCAAATCCTAGAGTCCGTGATTCAGAAGAAGTCTTAGATTTCCTCTCACAATGACAGCCTTGAATCAAGAAGACAAGTATGTAGGGATTTTTGGAGGGAAAGGTTCACCGGCAGGTTCACCGCAGATGGAGAGTCACTGCTGCACTGCAGATTGGCATAAGAGCCTGGAGCTCATCAACACCCGCTGCTGAGGTAATCATCTTTGAAAGAAAGAACATTTTGATAGGAGTTTGCTGCCAGGAGTAATTCGCAGTGGTAAAAGAGGAGGCTTCAAAAGTTTTAGAACAACGAGCTGTAGAGAGAAAACGGGAAAGTCAGCTCAGGTTGATCTCACTTCCTCAGCAGAAGCTAGGGCTTCTGCTGATGGTATTCTGATGGTATTCTGATTCCTGAGGGTATATTACATCTAGGATAAATTTCCATAGTTGTCCCTTATGGATTACCTTTGATTTCCTGTCTGATTTCTCAGCAGGTCAACAGTTGCATTGGTAACCCCAGAAATTTCAGAACTATCAGCATCACTCTGATTTGGTGACAGCAGAGGCAGACATCAAATGTTTTCTAACTAAAGCCATCAGTTAGGGAGAAGAAGACACAACCTGTGTAGGCCTATACATATGCAGGGAGGGTGAGATTTGCAGGGCATGTGGCACAAAGTTCCCAGACCTACCTCACGCTGTTAGTGCCTATGCAACAAATTCTAAGAAACATTTGACTTTTTGCCACATGGCACAAATTCAGTCAAGAATAAAAAATTAACATGGTCTGAAGTCAGTGAATTAAAAACTGTTTCACTGAGACATTTCATTACTAAAAGGTAAATAGGCTACCATCATTTAGCTGAAAGCATGCAAATTGATGATCTAGGGAAAGATTTTCATCAGGTATCAATTTTTAGCCTGGCAAGAAATAAAGAAAACTGTTTTCTGTTGTAGACCAATTTGAGTGCTGAACCAAGAATGTACAATCAATCTAGATGCAGCCAAGATGCAGGGTAAAGCTATCTGAGCTTCAGCCTGAAAAAGCCTGAAAAGCAGTGGCTCTGAAAAGGAGGACATAATTAGCCAAAGCAATATTGCTAGAGTCCAGGAAGAGCAATCTCACTAAAGCACTAAAACTATTTCTCACAGGTGAGGTGTTATTCAGATCTTGTGCAAACCCTTCCTCAGGCAAACAAAGCATCGAAGGGACAGAAAAAGTACCTCGCCAGGTAAATTATGCTTTGTGGAAAAAAAAAAATCTCCTTTTTTTCCTTCTTCTAGGAAGTCTGAAATGAGCAAGAATTTCATTTTGCTTTCCTTTCTCTTGTATTGCAAGACCAGACTGTTGAGGAACCAACAGCTCCAAAATTATATCAGAAAAGAATTAAGTCTTTCTATCTCTTTTACTGGTGTCTCTTTTTGTCATTTCTTTGTCACTTCTTATTGCCGTGATACTCGTAAATCTGAAATAGTCACCCTACTGATTTCTCTAGCTGCCTCTATGACTCCTTTGTATGAACTACTTGATCCTTCGTTCCCTTTTTCTCCTATCTTCCCTCTCCCACCTTGATCTTTTTCTTTAAATTTAAAATGACATATAACTCTACAGCTGAAATATCAAACATTATTATACTACAAACTGATGTCACTAGTACACATTATACACATTCCTTATACTTTTAAAAAACAGAAAGCTGCATACTAAGTTTTTCATTTAATGAAGAAAAGAAGGAGAAACCATACTAAACACATAAAATTTCTGCTGTACATCTGTTTCTTGGTACCCAAGCTAGGGTAATTTAATAAACAAGGTAAGTAAAATGGTTTACTTCTTACATTTTTGTCTTAATAATGGTGATGTTCTTTGTTAATGGTGGCACATTTTCTTTTTCTGTGTTTCTTCAAACCAACTTGGTCACTTCCAAGGGGATAAAGACCAACTTAATAAGCAAATCAGGAAGTGGGTGAGGGTGATCAAGCTGTGTTAATTACAAGCTATATTGTGGTTGGGGATTTATTCTTAGTTTAGTTGAAACCAATATTAAAACTCTAAGTTGTGATGAGGTTGTGCATTCCTTGCTCTACCACAATTGCCACACTTAGGTGCAGTGTGAACCTTGGGGAGCTAAACAGTGCCTGTCAAGTTCCACTTATCCCTTTTTTATGCACAGGTGAAGTTTAGGTAATCTGTTATTACATTAGCATCTCTCCATTGAAGCTGGGCATCCTGCAATGGAAAAGAATGCTAATCCTGCTAATGTAGAAATGGCAAAATGGACGGAAAGGAAAAAGAAGGAAAAAAAAAAAGAAACAATATTATATTAACCCCTCTCAGTCCGTGGCAGGATTAACACAAGGTACACTATGATGTTGCATTAGAGCATTTTGAGAGAGCTCTAAATGAGGTAGGTCAGCAGCTTGGAAGCAACATGTAACAGTACAGCCCCTTTCCAGGCTTAGGAAAACACCTGACCTTGCTCTGATGGATAACAAATTGTAGGCGCTAGCAAGGAGCCAAGGAATATGATTCCAAATGAGGAATCAAAGGGAAAAGGAGAGGAGAATCTTGCTCCGTCTAAGGAAACATTCCCAAGGCAGTGAAGGCTAGTATTTACTGGTTTTGGTTGATGACTGCTTTTTGAATGATAAATGCCATGTCAAGTGTCTTTGGAAAGGATTTCTTTCTTAACCAAAATGACCGAATGGCAGTTATGCACCGGAACTGAAGGACAGATAGGCAGCCTCTGAACTCCACTTCCATTGATTTACTTACTGCTCAGTTTTACCCCTCAACACTGCTCTGTTCCTCATAACCAGAACATGGATTTTTTTATATATATTTTATTAGAATCCTTTCTTTGGCCTCTTTTCCCAATGCAATGAATTCTCACCTGATTACATTATTTATCTGTAGCTTCATGCACCATTTAAACCAATATAATTTGGAGTGACTGCCAAAAAGACTGGTGCCATACTCTGCATGCCTCTGGCCACTGAATTTCTGCCCTTGAGCCATGCTCTATGTTATGCTGGCACAAGTGTTTAGGTGTTTGCTTGCTGAACTGGATCACGAAACTCATCCTGGCTAAATTTATCCCCCAAAAAGCTAGTACTGACATGCAAGTTACAATATATAGCATACAGCTTCTTTCATGGGGGTGAAGAAGCAGATAACATGTAGACATCAATGTGGAACTGGTAGCAAGGGAGAGCCAGAACAACCTATTTCAGTAACTGACTGACAGCACACAGAAATACATAGTTTCATATGAGACTGTCATGCTGTCTGCTCATCCTGACAATGATTGAGTCCACTTGCCATTTCAGCCAGGCTGAAAAAGGGTTAATGAAAGACAAAAATGTCCTCACAGTTCTCTGACCGTGAGTAGCCTATGATGTGGAGGGGACACTCCATGGCAAAGCTATGGCAAAGACATCCATGTAAGGGTAGTAGACATAACAATCTTACACTGATTCACCTGCAATTTGAAGCCTGCCAGGTATAAAAGACTGAACCACAGGACTCAAATCTGGGAAACCTGGCACTATAGGCTCCTCCGAGCTGTCCATTGTTCCAGGGAGCTACATTTTACAGACGTGGATACCCACAAAGCCAAAACAGAGGCTCATATAAACCTCATATAGGTTTTCCAAGACAATTTAATTTCACGAATCTTAACACGTAGAACTTAAGAGGAATCTCACTGAAGCTGTCTTTCATCTAGTTGTTTCTGAGCAGTCTGTCTCTGGCAGAGACATGTCAAGATGCGCTAAGTAATTTGACCTTACATGGTTGCATGTGAAAGACCACAAAGCAGAAATTTAGCTGTGCTGGCAGCACTCTGAACTCAGATCTGAACTCAGCTCCACTTGCACCACAAAATGCCTGAGGTTCCCCTCTGAGGCAGTGTTTTATATGAATCTGCAGAAATGTTTCTCAATGTTACAGGGATTCCTGGTTGCCCCTACTTCTGCTTTGTTCTGCAACTTGTCTCTCCAAGTAAAGCCACTAAGCAATGGAAGAGACTAAAAACCTTTAAAAGAGGGTTTGCTCTCCTTCTTCCAGTGAGGTCAACAGAAAATCCACTCACCAGGATGTTGCACCCAGTACTGCTTTTATTATTGCTATATCTCTCCTGGCTCCCATCCTGCTTTCGCCTTCAAGGATGTGATTTCTCTATTAACCCAAGAAACTGGGACAAGTTGCTGAGCAAACTGCACAAGTCTTCTTCAGCAGGTGTGCTACTCATCTGCTAGGCAGTACCAAGAGCAAACTAATGTTAAATTGAACTTAAAACTGGACAAAAGCTACATTTCCCAAGTCCTTTCTTTCCATCACTTCTAAATAAAAGAAAATAGATTTCAGCAGACAGACGTGATCCTTTAAAAGGTTTTTAAAATGTTATTAAAGAAAAAAAGATGTTGCCATGATAAGCAAGATCTAAGAAAAGCAGATCCTCTTGGCCCAGACAAAGACTCTTAGCTGTTTGAGGAGGAAGACTTAGTGTAGGGTTAGTCTCTCATGATCCTTGCAACATATGAACCTTTACTAAATCTTATTTGAGCAGGTTTAACTTACTTGGATAGTAAGCCTACTATATATTTGGAGATTAATTCAGCTTAAAAACCAACCAAAACAAAACAAAAAATCTATAACCCTCTTTTTCATCTTTGTATCAGTATCAGCTCCTTAGGGCAAAAAAATAAATACTGCAGAGGATGTTGTCAAAGAAAGAAGAATATAGATATCTTTGACAAATGGCTCCAATGACATGGCCAAAACACTCCCACTCCCTTGTCCTAAGCAGCTACTTATTTAAAATGTACTTCACAGGTTCTTTAATTCCTAGCTCAATTTTCTTCCAGTAGAAGACTACTAAAACAAACAAACAAACAAAAAAAAAATGATGCAGAACTGCACAACAAGGACTTCATTATTCCTCTATGTTCTTTCTTCACTCCTACTCCCCTCACCTTAGTCTCTATAGTCTGTATTCTCAAGTCTTTGCTCATTGTATAAAGCTCCTTTTCTACTACTATTCTTAATAATGATAATACAAAGTGACTCAAAGGAGAAAATTTATTTAGAAAAGATAATGAGCTTAGTGGAGGAGGTATAAAAATTGATGGAAAGACTGTTAAGTGAATGCAGAAGCAGTGATATGGGGAAAAAGAAAGATGAAATCAGGGAAGGGTTAAGATAGGAGGAAAAAGTCTGAGTCAATGCAGAGTAGGAGGAGATGATTGATTCAGAAGGAATCAAAAAGTTGAATATTAAATGGAAGGAAGAATTTTGTTATATTGAAATCAGAAGAGCAAGGAAAAAGAAAGGCAGAGAAAATCTTGAATAGGATGGAGGAAGGAATTGTACTCCATGTCTTTTCTATAACGTGAAGAAACTGAAGAAGATATGAGGAATTAGAATAGATAAAGGTAAAAATTATGAAAAAGAATAGTTGGCTGAGGGAGGAGAAGAAATTAGAAAAAGTGGAAAAAAAAGTATTAATGCATGGAAGGGAAAGAGCTGGGATGTACTTGTGTGAATCTGAAATAGTATATTCAGTTTATTTTCTTCAAAAATGTTGGTGTTTTTCTACAGGAAGAGTTAAGTTTGACTTGGATGAACAGAAAGAAAGGAAGGAAAAAACACTGAAAACATTTATGAGCTGGGAATAGGGGCACTTGCAACTTTAAAACACAGGAATTTACAGAGAAAGTCTTTTGTAAGACAGACAAAACCAGGTAAAAACATATATAAAGTGATTTAAACCATATATAAAAACCATTGCACATATACATAAGTAAGATATGTTTCATACACTCTCCTGTAATATGCATTGTCCTAAATGAATCTGTTTGTTATGTTATTTTGATTTTATGCTATTCCATCTGAAAACAAACAAATAAAAAACAAAGCAAAACCTTTTCCCTGGTATAGAGAATTATGTTGGCTTTGGCCTACTACTCATGACAGTGAAAGACTGGGAGCTTACCTTTACTGTTGCACAGCCACAGTAAATTGATTATATGTTCTTTATCAATTCATACAACAAACCTGAGTTTTTATAAAACAACTTTGAGTACTGCCAAAGTATAAAATACTCATAGCTTTCTAATGTTTAAAAGATAATGATCTCAGCTTTGTAGAAAGTATTTACAAAAATATATCCCCTTTGTCTCATATCATTCATATCCTTAGAATATGACCTACTTGTTTCTTTTCCTATATTGCCTGTGTATCTGAGTGTCATCAGCTTCCAGTATATCCATGACTTTCCTTTTATTTTTATCAAGTTCTATTTGAAAGCTGTTCTGATACCTTTACACACCTTAAAAGTATCCTGAGCATGCATTGTTAGACCATGGCTAAGACACATGTGAGAAGAATAATTCATTCTTCTGCATACCACAGAAGCACTGAAGCTAGTTAATTCTTGTTTCTGATGGAAAACTGCTCTATCAGAAAACGTTGATTAAACAGCACATATGGATTCTGCAGGAATCCATAAAAAAAATCCATCAGAAATAATACAGGTTTCCAGACAGCTTGCCTTGAAAATGCACTAGCCAGTTGGCTGGCAGCAAGGTGGGCAGGTTGCCTGACTCCCTGTGATTCTCAACTTCCCTGTCCGAGCAGCTGGCTCCTCAGCCAGCCAGCAAGCTGGCTAGGCAGCTGGGGAGCTCAGCATCCAGGAGAGCAATCAAAGAGAGGGGAAGCAAAGGAGTTTGGCAGCTGGAAAATCAACAGAGACATTGGAGGAATTTCATTCCCATGAAAAAAAAAGTCAAGTTTCTGACTTTTAGTCCTGATTCAGAACTAAATACACACACATATATATATATTCACATAAATATATATACATATTTGTTTTTAAGTTAAAATCCTTTATTCAAACTGGCTGTAATGAATACATGCTTCTTCCACTATGAAGAGTCTAAATATATAAATATAGGCCAAAATTGCAAAAATTAATTTCAGTGAGCCCAGCTGATTAGCAGAAATGTCATGACATTGTCACTGCACATTATTACAATTAAATATGATCCAGAGACTAGGATTAAAATGAGAGAGTTTAATCTTTTTTAGACTTGAATCAAACAATCACCACTAAATATCTTTTAAAACTCTTTCAGGCATGATGAAAATAGGAAGAGGAGAGTCCAAAAGTAATACAAATTATGAAGTAGAGCTTCTGTGTCAGTAATATTTGTTATCTCACACTTACTCTTTATAAAAAAAAATCCTCAATTTTGCAATTTTCAGGAAACAGAAAACACATTAGCTGAAAGGAGTTCTTTCTGAGGCTTTTCTGATCCTGATTCTTGAAACTGAAGGATAAACTAAGGAAAAGATAAAAGAAAAGAACAGCAAAGGTCGAAAATGCTGCTGTCTTGTGTTTCTAGCATAGCCTCCTCTAACATCATTACTTCCAACAGGTAAGCAAGCTGCTCCATCTTAGCTGTTCATCAAGGTGGCAAAAGGCAGCCTCAGGAGCCTGGGGAGGAGGTTGCTTTCAGCTGGCCAAAGGCTCAAGTAGTGTTTTAAGAGAAGAAGTCTTGGCTGGCTGAAATAATTTTGTTATTTTTACCTGGTCAGCGCACAGAATAAGGAAGAAAGGGAAGAATGAGCTGGAGAGAGACCGTGGCTTGCTGGAAAGCCAGGCTTCCTCACTGCTCCTACATGGTCTATTAGTGAAGTGTCAGTGAAGAAAATCTTCTATAGTTATTTTGAGTATAGAAACCACATTCAAGTCCTAAGCCTTCCTCCTGATTTCTCTCCCTGGCACTTTTGGCTACAGTCGAATGACTACCAAACCCCTCTCTCTCCTTTTCTCCGAGAGCTGTCACAACCAGTTCCCTCTGCCAGGATTCAAGTGACACCTCACCTGTGCTCCCACAGGGAGTCCTGAACCGGTAGTTAAGGATATCTGACTGCTTTGCTGACCTAAGTCCCATGGAAAACTTCCCTAACAAAGAGCCAATGCAATGGGAAGTCTCACAAAGGTGTATTTCATCGGAGTATACTAAGGTCAATAATAAAAGTGAGAAACACATTTTAAACACGTTTCTATGTGAACAAGGAAGGGGAAAAAAAAAGAAATCTATGAACTTTACTTCTAAATTTTTTCAATTATTATTTATTATATAGTGGTAAGTTTAATTGCTAGTTTTAAATTAAAGAGGCTCTTCTGAAGGAAACAAGTCTAAACCAAAGTTAGCAATATAATATTTCTTCTTTTATTGATAGTGAAGTGTTTATTCTCCTCTAAAGGACCTAAATAATTTAATACAGTAAACCTGCAACATAAATTATAGCTATTGATGCCAGCATGCTTTGATCTTCTTAATACTGTCAGGCCTCTGTTGCCTCCTACTCTTGATTTTGCTAACAGCAATTTAAACAACAATCCTTTGGAGATAAAAGGATTACAACTTTATTAAAATATTCTCTCACAAAATTCAAACAAACATTCATAAAACTTGTCAAGATGGCTTTGCTCATACTTCCACAGGGCAGGCCTCTGAAATCCTCATTCTGAGCAGTTTCCTCATGCAAGCAGCAGTCCCTGGGGATAGTACAGGATTATTATAAGGCGATACTAAAATCTTTTGCTCTGCTAAACAGCCAGTGTTGCATTGCCTCCTGTGTTCAGCTTTACCAAGTGACGTTTCCGCACTGCTGGGGATGTGTGAGCCCTGGTTAGCTAGGGAGCTTGGACCACTGTGGAACAGTGGTGCATTTGCAGGCAAATTCCCTTCCCCTGCTTCAGCAGCTCTCTCTGACCCCCAAGCAGCTCAGCCTACTCCCACTGAGCCACATGAGACTTTGAGTCTTTTTGATGATGCCAGAAACAAGTGGCTCATATCAGCTAATCAGATATCTTGTCAGCATATCATCTCTTCTCCAGAGTGCATCATCTGTTATTTCTTATCTTAGAAGCTGCGTATGAAGAAGAGACAAACATGATCACATATATAATCAGTTGGCTTCTAGAAGATAGTTGCTCATATAAAAGGAATAAAATAAATATTCTTTAATTATTTTCCAAGTGGTTTTATGATTAAGCTCCTTAATGCTGCCAGAAGCGTTTTTTTTTTTTCTGTCCACTTAGTTTCTCAAATTACAGATCAAATCTCAAATTGTAAATTGATTTTATTTCTTGCGATCAGTCTCCAAGTTTGGATCACTACTTCAAGGATCTGGGAGATATAGTTTTAATGACTGAAAAATTAATTTTTAGGATATTTATTTAACCTAGTATTCCACTTTTACATAAATTATCTGTTATCATCTTCTGTAGTGAATCTAGATTATACAATGATTATTTATAGAAAAAGATATTCACTCTAATTCAAGTCTCACTCACTAATTGTCAACACATATGCCATAAAAGTTTTACTTTTGTATTGATTTTAACACAGCTGAACTTATGATATAACTCATATTGCATTTGTGCTATCATCTTTCTACCTTAAATAGCTGTAACTTCTAATAAAGTTAGTAATGGTGGGATATTAAAGACCTTATTAAAATTAGTTTTCATTATTTTACTTGTAGGTATAGCGATCTTGTGAACTCAGAACAGTCCAAATGAAAATGCTGAACAAGAAAATCACTTAGATCAATATTACATTTGCTAGTTCTATGCACTTTAGTATGCTCATTAAAGAATATTCACACATGGAGACAAACATTTTAAACATCAGTAAGAAATTAATCATTTATTTGATTTTGCCTTTGAATAATTTCATATATTATGGTCATATATGTTCTCTTGTACACATTCAGATTACATTTAAAATTCAAATAAGTAGTGTTTTTTGATTTTTTTCCTATCAAGTTCAGTGTGATAAATGAAAATTCACAAATACGTTCTTTTCCTCTAAAAGGTCTAACCATCCTTCTCACCAGTTTTGTGCTATGAGTAAGGAATATCTCCCACAGGCAATCAAGTTATCTTATATTTGGAAATTCCAAATTATTAATCCTCTGGAGTTCTCCCAGCCAAGTGTTTTCTTTTGAAAGCCTGAGCACAGTCTTATATTTATCATCTAAATGGAGAGCCGTCTTGCAACAGACCCAAACAGACAAGCAATATGAAGAAAAGATATGATAAATGATGTACACTTCATGTGCTATAATACTTTCATTTTAAAAAATAATCATGAGGCTCAGTAGGCTGAGAAGATATATCTTTAATAGCACCACATGTTCAATTTCAGTTAAATTATGTAACTTCTAGCTCTATATCATACTGGGACAGTAATGTTAGCTTATTTCTTTTACCAACAGATGGCAGTGATCCCCCACTTTCCTGCAAGAGTGAAAAATATGGAACAAAGTTTAGGTGTCAGGAAATGGGTCAGGAAATTCAAGCAGATCCATTTGTAAAATTTGAGTTATTGTTGTTATTATTTTTCTTTTGACTAGAACATTCTCATACTTTCATAATTGCAGCTATCAAATGCTGCTTAGATGAAGGAAACTAACTTTGACGCCTACTTTGTGATCTGGTATCAACCTCATTGTTTGAACCTTCTCTGTGAGTTGTATATCTGTTCACAGAACGCGGGTAACAAGTATAATTAATTCCTTTGTCACCATATATTCAAAAATTTATAGACATCTCTTCTTTACTTCTTTCCTATCTTCTACCTTCTCATGTTCAATGAGCAGCTGCCAATGTTTTTTTCAGGAGACAGTCACTACTCCGTTTGGAAACGTACATTCAAAAACACAAGAGGTAAATTTTTCAATTTACTCTTAGATTTATTTTTCTAGATAGGCTTGCAGAGATACTGCAGCTCAAAGCCTATCTCTGATAACTGTGGCTTCTCCAACCTGTTCCAGTCCAGATTTAACCATCTAATGGCTTTGAAAAAGGAATTAACTACTTTCCTTGTCTTGAATACCTTGGGACCACTCTCAGGTATTTATTTTCCACTGCCTTAAATGGCAATGGACCCTTCCTAACCACATCTTAAGTCTTCAGGTAGACACCTGACCTGACTTTGGAGTCACCAAAAACCCATGAAAGGGGCTTGGCATTTAACAACTTCTTTAAATATTTAAGTTCACAGCAGCGTCTATAGTCTCAAGGCACTTCTGTTTCCATAGAGTCTTCTAAATGTTTGACCATCAGCAAGACATGTGCACTACAAACTTTATCTAGATTCACCAATTAAGGCTTTCTGAGATGATTCTACAGCAAACACAGAACAATATTTATATTCCCCCCTGCACCAAGGAGAAGTGACAGTAGCATGACATTTTTATTCATTAGCACAACAGTTATGAATTTACCTATAATAGAAGAAAAACAAGGCAATTTCCCTTTTCTGTGTGAGAATCTATGAGACCACAACACTGAGGAGGATGCCCTAATGCTACGGCTATAAAAGGATTCAAAATTTTGTGTCTTGGACTTTTTCATTAGAAGTAAAAGTCTCTCCTGCTTAAAAGACTGCTTAAAAAGCCTCCACATCCCAGCTGCAACACACTTAATTCACACAGAATAGTAAATATGTTAAGACAATGTTTTTTTACAAATTTTGGCTGTAGCACCTTAGAATGCGGAATACTTTATTTTTAGATAATTAGTGAATGAAGATGCATATCTCATCTACTAACCTTCTACCGTTTTATTACAAACAACTAAACGGTTATTTTTTGTAAGTGGTTCAATAATGAGTCAGTTGGTAAAGTGAGTTTTTTCATTCAGATCAGTAATACCACCAAAACATTTAGTCATGCTATTTCAGTACTCATACTCTTGCTCCCATCTGGAGATGAAATGTGTTACAGAAAGCAAAATATGTCCACCTCATTTTCCTTGAAAATCTTGAAACTTCCGACTTTCTTTAAATCAGTTCATGTATTCATAGATAAGGAAACTGTGTTTTTCTGCAGGATTTTTTTTTTTTCGTTAGCATTAATAAGTTTCAGTACAAGAACTACTAAAAAAGCTCCAAATTTTTAATTGATGCTGTTTAGAATTGTGCAACCTTCCGAATTTGGAATATAGAGAAGCATCCTAATTTTGTCTTTTTATGTTCTGTATATTTAGAGAAAAATCATATGATCTTTACACTGAGGGTTTGAGAACACTGTTGTAAAATAAATGTAACTGCATTTTGTTGCACTGCTATTTTTAGAAATGAAAATTTTATATTATTCTTCTGTGAAAAAAATGTACTTCATGAAATACATGAAAATGCATGAAAATGTATTTTATATAATGAAATACATGAAATACATGAAAAACATGAAAAGTATTTCATATACAGTATGACAAAATGTATTTCATATACAGTATCTGGTAAGCTGAGCCAGCACAGCTCACAGACAGTCCAGGCTGAGACCTCCCATCATCATAAGCTATTTTCCTTGCCAAATGAGTTAGTCCCAAACAATGATCTTTAGAAGTATAATTAATATGACTTCCTCTTTGCAAGGGCAAATCACTTAGGATCTGTTTTTCTTTCTTGTTTTGAAAGGGTTGGACTGGTCATAAGTGGGGACAGGAATTTCTTTCCCAGTGTTCAGCTCATTACAGGTCCCTAGCTCTTTACTAGGTTTGAGTAGCTATGAATTGTTGTACCCTTTGGTTTAACATTGCTAGGTTTCATTGTTAGAATAAGGTTAGACCTTATTCTTCTCTTGCATGTCTTAGGTAGTTGGTACCAATACCATTCAATATTACTACCATACTAATATTATCTGACAAGAAAAAAGGAAAGAAAGTAATAGAATGTGAAATAGAAGAGACAAAAAGAACTTCTACACTCTCCTGCCACAATAAGACAGCTTTAATAATGAATGTATGTATGTTGCTTTATTTCCCTTCACATAAATATGTGATTAATTTGAGAGCAGATTTTTTCAGCCATTAATCTAAACAATCAGATTGGGCTAGAATAGATATCATATTTTTTTGGCATGTATTTCACAAGATGTTGGTGCATGGCCTACATAAATAATGTAGTTTATTACATAGAACTTCATACTAGCATGATAAGAAGGCGGGAAGGCATATTTTTTAATGAAAGCCTCTATACGTGTTAACCACTTCTTTTTGACCTTTGTAGAAAGAAGCTGTGATTTCTCACTCCTGAACTGGAGCTACTGCAGAGCAGAGTGTCTTGACCACATCTGGATTTCTTGAGTCATTCCATCCAGTACCAAAAGTGAGCTTACCTAACAAACCATCTATGGTTTATTTATAACTTACAATTGTTTGCCATCAAATTCTGAATAAATAATCTTTAATGCTTACCTTAAAACTGCCTGCATTTTGTATCTCAGAAACATGAGAAACTACATGTTTTTTCCATCTGTTACAGTAGCTCTGGGATGTTTAAACCCTCTGTGCTATTGGCTTTAGAGGAATTTTTAAACTTGCATTAACCTCTAGGTAACAGCCCCAGACTCATTACTGTCCTCAAGCATAAGTCAGAGAGGCGTAGCAGTCATTAAATGGATGAAAGTATATATATATTTTTTATATTTATTCCTAGAAAAGCAAGAAAAAATATTATATTCCAATTCCATACTGAGATCTATTATAAGCATACTTCATAATGCCAATAATTAGCATATTAGAATCAATCCATATGTAATAGTAAACATCCATAAATAACAATTAATAAATATATCAGAAACATGTTCTCTATCACATCTATATGGGGAACAAATACAAAATACTTTCCATTAAAACACAATACAGAGTTCTAAACTGCAAAGTTCAGAAGTAAATGATGTAATAACTTGCAAACTACCAAAGCAAGATTTTCAGTTGAGAAAACATAATTATCACTGACTTCTAACAAACTTTTGAATAGATTATAGTTAGATTTAACCAAGTAATTAAGAATATGAACCACTGCAAAGAGATAAGGTGGTCAAAACAGTTATGCTACAGGCACAGACCTTAGAGATATACAACTTGATGGCAGAAAAAAAAAGAAGTTTACATGGCTCACATACCAACATCCACTTGTGAATCCAAATGCCCTAAATAGGATGTTGGGAGAAATAGTAGTTCCCTAGTAGGTAATATGCATATTCTCTTCGAGACACAACATCCCTGATTCACTTCCTTTTGAAGCCCGTCTCAGCCTGACCAACAGGGCACTCAACCAGATGATCTTTGTCTCAGGAAGGAGATGCATGAAAAATAATATTCATAACCCCCCAGTTTCCCCTGAGTCACTTCTTTTTGCAGTCTCTTTTCCTTCGAAAAGGATCTGTGGCTGCCTTTTTCTGTAGTTATCTATGACAGTCAGTAGAGATGTGAAATTCAAGAGGAGGGAAGGCTTTACACCCATTTAACTAACTTTCACTGACTGCACAGCACAGAATAAGCACAAGCAGCTGGTAGCTAATGTAACAACAGTTCCATCCTTCTAGCAGAGAGAGACATCCAGAGTCATGCCCAAGGGAAAAGTGGGATTTATGCCAACTGAAACTTTAACTTCAAGCTGTATTCACAGACAAGGAACTTTTCTGTCAACCTCTCAATTTGCAATTTCATTGAAAGCTTTTAATGCAGTTCTAGCTTAAAAATGACATAAATCTTAATTTACCAGCTTTTCATTGGCTGAAGTCCACTGTCATTAATGGAAATTACTCCAGTGGATGTGAAAAAGGGAGTGGAAGACCAATAAATGGTACAAATAAATGGAAAAAAAATGCTTGTAGATTATTTACAGACAAATCTAAATTCTCAGAGTTATTGCAACGTGATTCTGTCATACTCAGCACTTACTAAAAAAACAACAGCAACTGCTTTCTTTGCTTCTATTATAGTTCCATTGCTAATTTAAACATGCCTTAAAGGAATTTTATTACATCAGTATTTTCTTTAGTAATATGATTAAGCTTGGACAGAATGTCTTTTTGGATTTACCCCTATCACATTGCAACCAAGAACAGTGTCCTTGACATGGCATAACAGCTGAACATATTTGCTTGGAGCTGGAAAATAGGTCTGCACAGATCTGGTAATTAGAATGACAGCAAAGATGGCCATTTGATTGAAATGAGTTGCAAATTATTTGAACAGATAAGGAATGTCCAACAAATGTTTTTAAATGTTAGTCTAATGAGACATACTTTTCTTTGAAGAAAATATTTGCATTTGTTCTATTTCAGTATTAGTGAATCATTAATGGAATCAAAATCAGAACAGAGTTCATGGGCATTTTTCTACCTGGTGCGATAAAAGCAATAGTCTGAAAGGACCAAATTCAATTTCTCTTCCCATTGTATCTGTATAACTCCACTGGGTTCAATTACTCTATACCACTTCTGAATTCAATTCCCTGAAGATACTAACTTATCTTGTTAAATTGTTGTTTCTTCAATTGGTAAGCATAGGGTTCACCTATATATGTACAACTGTTATTGCTTGTAGTCATCCTAATTTCTAGGCTAGATACATCTTGGTCAGAGAGTTCATAATAGGTGAACTTCTGTACTAAAGAAAAGATATCTGTCATGGACCAAAGCCAGTAGAGAAGTGTGTAATGTACAATAAGAGATAGAAAAGAAAGAGCAAATTCCACCTTGTAGTTCATTAGAACTTTCATATCCTCAGTGGCTGAAAGGAGTTTCAGAAATTGCAGATTTACTACTAACTTGGCACTACAACCAGAAATGCTGTTATTGCCATAATTATATTTGAAAGAATGTGTAAAGGAATTTATTTTGTCTACTACTATCTCATAGGTACATGATTGAGTGAAGCAACATATATTTGATGGTGACAACTTTTTGTTATGTAAAGACTTTTTTATCATGTTGCTATTGATAGAACATGTTAAGACTACCATCTCAGTGCTATCCTCTATGATACTGAAGATATTTATCTAGTAAATACTCTCAAGGCTAATAAAAGTATTTTCCAGAACATTTGTGTGACTTAAAGAAGCTTTGCCATTTAACTTGGATTATTAGCTATGTAGTTATTCACAGAATCACAGAATCACAGAATATTCAAGGTTGGAAGGGACCTCTAGAGATCATCTAGTCCAACCTTCCTGCTCAAACAGGGACACCTAGAGCGTGTGGCACAGGGCGGCATCCAGGCCGGTTTGGAAGACCTCCAGAGAAGGAGACTCCACAACCTCCCTGGGCAGCCTATGCCAGGGCTCTGTCACCATCACAGTAAAGAAGTTCCTGCTCACATGGAGATGGAACTTCTTGTGTTGCAGTTTGCACCCATTACCCCTTGTCCTGTCACTGGCTACCACTGAGAAGAGCTTGTCCCCTTCCTCCCTACATTCCCCCTTCATGAACTTATACATGTTAATTATATCCCCTCTCAGCCTTCTCTTCTGCAGAGAAAACAGGCCCAACTCACTCAGTCTCTCCTCATATGAGAGAAGTTCCAGTCCCTTAATCATCTTTGTTGCTCTCTGCTGGACGCTCTCTAGAAGTGCCACGTCAAAATTGTAGTTTTGACTACAGTGTTTCTTTCTTTTGATTTGTCCTTTCTTTTGATGTCATTCTGGCTTGTCATTCAGCGGAGTGAGGAGAACAGTGTGGAATAAGCAGATGAAGACAGTGGATTTTAGGAAGTAGAAGACAGAAAAATCTGGATTGGTTCTGAGTCTGTTAGCTCCAGACTAACAAAAAACCAAAAAAACGAAACAAAACAAAACAAAACAAAACAAAACAAAAAAGACAAATGCTCTAGCATGACCACAGTCCAGAAAGGGCATCCCTCTCTAAAGGGCACTTTTCATACCTCCATGTTTGTTGGAATTGCAAATAATTGATCACATTGATGTGAGGAATGTTAAAACTTCAAGAAGTCTCAGAATTTTTCTCTGAGGCTTTTCTGGGAATACAGTCCCAGTGCATTTGACAGTAAGGATTACATGCTTCATGCAAGTGAGATCAGAGCAAATTTGTATGTTTTATCTAAAGCTGATAGGGAACTCTTCAAGTATTTGACTGCTACTGTGTGATCTTGAACTGCAGCTCTGCCACTCCGTGACAAATTTTCTTCATCTTTAAAAGAAGGTATCATGATTGAATATCATGCTGAGATCCTCAGTTGAGAGACATTTTCTAAATGCAGGCAGTGTATACTCAGGCTAGCCTCTAACCCCTGACAGTGAAGAGGTGTATACTCAGGCTAGCTTGAAGAGTCTGATGCCTGTAGTCTGCACTTTTAGAGTGAAGCATTTGCTTCAGCATCCAGTTTGAAGGTAGCCTGAAGCTCTTCTCAGAGTGTTTTCTGTTCCATTAGCGAAGATTAAAGCAGAGTGAGCAAAGCCCTTACTGGCACAGCAGAGAGACAGCACTGTCTCCCTCATCATCCTTCCATTAGCAGCTCCTACTATTCTCCTACTTCTGTTCTGTTTATCTTATGTGTGGGTTGATGGTGCAGTACCGGCACCATGAGAACCGTATTCTCTATTATCTGCTTTTGGGGAAGACAAATGTTACTCTTTCTGCAGACAACTTTCAAGCTCCTTCTACTCACGGAAGTCATGGAAAGTAGGTTGCAAGTGGTTACCAGAGAACATCTAGACTATAAACCCACTCCAAAATACTCTGGCATTCCAGACAGATGCTTTTCTGGTCTATTCTGAAGAACCCATAGGAGGGGGAGACTTTCTCACCTCTATAAGCAAAGTCTTTCTGGTACTTCAATACTATTATTGCCCCTTTTTCTAATTTAAACCTATTACTCTTAGCACTGCTTAAAACAGGATGGTGTATTTATCTCTGAATATCTGTCTTTCACATATTTGGAGGTATTGTTAAATCTTCCTCAGAACTCCACTTCTGTTAAGTAATATCCACCTTTGATAAGACTGGTGATTGTATTTCTTATTTGTTGTCTTGGCAGTAGCAAAACACTGCCCCAGGAGAATCTGGGAGACCTGCTTTCTTATTGCTCTTACCTCAAGAGAATCATCTGTCCATTGCTCTGGGTTTAGTTCTGAGAGTGTCTGATAAAATAACACAGCCTACCTCTTCTCCACAGATATATCTTTATTTTAGATTTTAAAGGCAAAAGTTATTGCCTGGAAATATTAAATCATATCACTATGAATTATCTAACCCTTGAACCAGGTCTTAAACTGTTATTCACTGAAGACATGAATCAATGATAGAAAAAAGCTTTCTTCCAGGAAGGCAGAACTCTCTAATAGAAGACTGAGGCCAACAGAAAGAACTGTCTCTTAAATCACAGTCCACCTTACAGAAAAGCCAAGAATACATAACATCGCTGCATTACTGAAATTGCCTATTAGAGTTCTTAGAGAATTTTCCTTAGACTTTTGAAACATTCTGATCCAGACAGGAACAGGAAGAAAATTACTCTTGATTTTCATCTTGTGTCATCTAATCAGAAAGCAAAGATAAAGGAAATCAGTGAATTCAGCTGGAGGTATTATTTTACAAAGATTGTATTTGCGTGCAATACTCTGACATCAGCAGTTAGGTAAAGAGAGAATGCTACTGTACAATTATCAATGTTTTCACGGGCCTGGGGCTCTTGTTAGTGTGGTTTTATCTTACTTCAGAAAATATTATTGTAACTTCAAGTGCACTGAAAGGCTTATTTGAAAATTGGGTGTTTCAAATTCATTTCTTTCTCCTTCTCTCTTCTGCCCATAGTGTATCAACAGTTACTTGGAAGTATGACTCCTTCAGCATGTACCTATATACAAGCAATACCCTTATGTAACTCACAGAAATTGAGAAAAAAAATGTATTATTTAGGAACCAGAACCACATTCTGGATCATATGTTGAAAAAAGCAAACTGAAAGCACAGAGAGCTCAAAGTAAGATATCTATCAATCTAAGAGGAAAGGGATTGAGATTATTCCCATGAAAATGGTATCTTCCAGCTCATGTAAGCCAAAGTGAAAGGAATGATAATGAAAGATTGCTGTCAATGTGTAGATGATATACTACCCACAGAAGATGGATTTACTCTCTTTTATTTATTAAATACTCAGAAGTCCACAGAGGAAGATTATATGATCACAGCAATAAATTTTGGAGCTCTTTGACTCAGATTTTCTATCTGGGAATTGCAATTCACTTTTAAAATAGAGGTTTCTCACAGAAGAAAAGCAGTTCCCCACTGGTAAGTATTCTATGAACTGGCAGATTGTGAAATGAATTTATGGAACAAATTTGTGTAATCTGGAGAAATGGCATTTTGTTGCATGGTATAAATTTCCACTGGATAACCTGCAAGAAGGTCTATAAAAAATCTTCATTCTTTGGTGAACTTTCTAAGCCTAGTTAGGAAAAAGCTGGAGACAGACAGGAGATAGGGGCAACTTTCCATCTCCATCATCTTACACTGCTTACAAAACAACTCAAACCCTTTAACAAGAATTTATCACTCCACCAGGCTACTTTGTCTTCTTCCTGAGACCTGGCACTGAGTAGCTGGGTACTACCATCTTCCTAAACTCTGCTGGGAGTCAGAAACTGAGCCTTTCCGTGCTGGTGCTCTTTGAGGGTCTTGAAAGAGTGAGCATGGTGCTCACCGTGATCACCTGCAGTCAACCACACAGGCTAAGAGTAGCCCTCACTGGGTGCAGCGGCTGCTTCACTTTCTACCAGAGCTGCACCATCAAGTGCAACATGCTGGGAATTGTAGTCCCGTAGGAATGTAGAGATGAAACAAGTCTGACTCTCACTTAGTGGTGGCCATTTATCTGGGAATACAGGTTGTGGTTCCGGGATGTTTGTTTGCATTTGATGACTAGTTGATGTAAAGTGCACAAGCAGTTCAGTAAAGAGGACACAGGGCTTCTCCTCTCCTTCAAGAGCTCAAACCCTCATAGAAAGCCCACGAGGAATCATTTCTACATCTTTCAACTAAAACTCAGAGCTTAATCCCCAACAGAGAGCTTTTGAACCCTAGTTTGAGGGAGGATGCCTGTGTCTAACTCTCAGGTCCCAGAAAGGGTTAGGTACAGACATCTCTATCCTCTGTACGACTTGCTGGGTAGCTTTAGGCAGAGGGAGATGCATAGATGATCTTTAAAGATCCTTTCCAACCACAGGTCTGTGATTCTGTGATCCCCAATCTTGATTCAAGTGTCTAAAAAACCTGTGTATTAGAGTATCCACCTGGTAAGCCCTAACCTAAGCCATTGATTCATTTTGGCCCTTTGATAACACCTACTCACATGGAATACTTGTTAAGGGAGACTCTTCTTCAACATGCTATTTGCCTTATCAATCTTGAGTGTCAGTCTTGATATGATATGATATGATCAAAAAATAGGGTAAAAAAATAGAACAAATTTTGATGATATCCATATGGCAGTTCCATTGCTATAAATGTATTCTGAAATACCCTGTCTCAGCTGGTCAGATTGAGTTATTTTATTAATGGGATATTGAATTATGATTGTTATTATCAGCACTTTTTGAACAACAGTCTGCACTTCTTCTTCATCAGCTAAAAGCTGAAAATATTTTCCTTCACAAGCTTGTTTATACCACTAAATGCTGTCTTGAAACTGGAAATAAACTACTGTAATCATAAAAAGTATGGTCAAAATAAGCCAAATTTTCTCTTTAAGTCTAGCTTGTCCAAAACATTATACCAATACCTAGGGTCAGCATTTTATAGGATGGCTTTGTAAAGCTGGACAACTAAAGTTGTATCTAGGCACATGAAATCCAGCTATGTGCTCAGCAACTCTGAAAAGACAAAGAAAAATGAAAGTCTTCTTGTGCCAAAATTTTGAAGTACAGCTTTCAATACTGAATCCTACATTTAGTAAAAATAATAACGATCTCACTAAATTTCTTCCGGAAATGAGTAAAGCATCCTCAGTCATTAGAACTTCCAAAATATTTTCTCATCATCTTCATTATTTGACAAAATCTAATACATAACAAAAATGATAATTCTTTCATTTTTATTTAAGTAATAAAGGTACCAGATACCTTTACCAGGTACAGTTATGCCAGATATTATACAGATACTTACCTATAAGGTTCTTCCTTATAGACTAAGTGGTTCATTTACCCAGCATAATATTATTTCCTCTCAAAAAAATCAACCATTTTAGTTGACATAAAAATTTACTAGAACAAGAAGTAAGATGTAAGTAAACTCAGATTTGGAATACAGATCAGATCCCCATAATACTTAATGGTTTTGAAGACTAATTCTTATATTAGTATAATTTCTTCCCAAGGGCATGCTTACAAAAACTTTTTCAAAAGAACAGTTATTTTTAAGCAACAGTGTTCGCTTTCTGTGTGGCAGATTCTGTCCTCTGTGACTAACAAGTTAATTAAATTACAGAGACTCGGTCAGCAGTACTAGATAATACATGCAAGTTTACAGCACCGGGTGTTAATATTTAAACAGCCAGAGGTTTTAACCCTATCATCAAGAACTTAATTGTGTAACACAGGATTAGGAGCTAGTTTCATGTGTAACCCTATCACTTGATGACTCATTTCATTGCCTCCTTTTAATTACTTTAATGACTCATTTTGATGATGATTCCAGCAACATAAACACACTTTGATTTGTCAGCAACATATACATATCATCTAAAAGTTCCAGATAGAATTGAATAATATAAGCAAATAAAATTAAAGGAAAAAAAATAATGTGCCAAATTGTGCCTTGATATAAAATGCATAAAAAACATGATGTTGTTTGTGCTAGTGCTTATTTCCTTGTGATATTTCTTCTAGTTATTGGCTGATTTGCCTGATGTTTCATAAAGTATGCTTTTGCTTTTCTAATAATTTTGAGCAACGAAGATAAAGTTTTGAAAAATCTATCCTACCAGTATTTAGCTACCACAGCTTTCGGCACATAATTTTGAAGCATTTGCTTCAAAGCAGGTGATGTGTTTGTGGCAGTATCTTTGTCTTTCAACTGAACATAGTAATCATCCTCTCTCTTCAGGTCTTCAGGAGATATAGCCAGGGCAGAGCAGAAGCAGCAGTCATCACCCACCTAGGCACTGCCCCCACCCCTTCTGTGGACTCTTTGCTGGAGCTATTGGGTCTGTCTCTCTCAGTCTGTGTGAACCTACAGCCTTCCTTTGGGGTTGATAAAACTCCAAGCCAGTCTGTATCATTTTCTGATGGACATGAGAACTGCCAAGACATGGAATACTTCAATCATATACCATTTACGGATGTGTTATCAACTGGAGAACACAAGTCTTGTTCCCACCATTATTGGTGCTTACCAAGATCCGCCTTTAAAGCCAGCACCAAAGTAGAGACTTGGATTTCATAACCAACCATGGAGTATTATTTCCTAAATCACACGTAGGCTACCTGGAAATTTGGATAACTACATGAAGAGTCTTCCATAACAGGTAAGCAGAAACTTATAAACAAACACACAAACCAGGTTAGGGCCATGCGTCATTTAACTGAGAAGAAAACTATAAGTGTGTGTAAAAAATGTCCTTAACTAAGCTAGAAAACTGTTCCCTTTTAGATTTTCCTACCTAAAATACCAATTTACCCCACCTTCAGATCAAAATGTACAATGCATTTTCACAGCTGAAACATTGCTTTGATGTGAAATTAATTTCTAATTTAATTTGATGAGGGGAAATTACAGTAAATAAAAAGCAGCAAAACAAACATGATTCTGAAAGTTGGTGGGAGAGGCAGAAGCACACTGAAGCCTGGCTTTGCTGAAATCTTTGCAGCCCAGGATACCTTAACCTAAACTATGGTAGGCTCATCTGATATCAGTTTGATTGATTACATGATTGATTAATTTTGGGTCAAGTGTTCCACCCCCAATGCCTGACTTCAACTGCCCAGCACATCATAATACATCTTTTCAGAAAACTGGTACTAGACCTGAATTTCACTTTGTTGCAGGAGAATAGGTGAGGGGGTGGAAGGGGAAAATTTATCTTAATTTTAATTTTGGAAGAATCCACTGGTGACATACAGATCTAGGCTTTTCTGGTGCCACTACAGCATACTACACTGGGAAGTCCTAAGTTGAACTGGGAAGTTGGATAATCATCATCTCTAGCGATCATTTTTTTCAGATGAATCAAGACCTTCCAGAACAGGGCACTAGTATAACTTTAAAAATTCTTTGAGGTTAAAATTATTTTTTAAACAAACTAACTAACTAAAAGAGTATCAAATGCAATGAAAATTATGTTCAGAATCCTCAAGACTTTTGGAGAAGGTATCATATGCATAAACTGATATGTAAGGAATACGCCCTAAAAACATTGCCTAACTTCAACCCAAGCCCTAGCAGTGGCCAAAAAGCCATAAGTGGCTGGGAAATCTTGATGTTCAAATCATTTCTCAAGTGACATAGCAGAGAAATGCTGCAGATGAGGGCAGAGATTTCAGACTGTGAAAGAGAAAATGGAGGCTTCACAGTCCTCTGAGGCAAAGAGCTTAAAGCCTTCTGCTTCTGAGATAATGTGGATGAGTTCTGCTCATGTTGTACTCATTTCACAAGTGGATGGCACTTCCAGATTTAAGGGTTTCCTTTTTGTGACTCTATCCAGCAGAGAGTACCAGAGCTGTTATAGAAATTTTTTGGAAAAAATTTGGCTGATGATTTGCAATGACTGGAGAAATTCAGGCACTTTCCTACATCCTGACCCATTTATAAGGATATTAGCCTGTGGAATCTGGGGAATCTTACAGCTGTCAGACTAAGTAACATTTTCCCAAATTACTACTTGATAAAGGCAAAAGACTCTGTTTTGTATTATATGCCCCAACTTGGAAATTCTGTATTCTCCCTATTATCTAAACTGATCTCATTTTTCAACATGTCATTTAAAAAAGACAATACAAATTATTCAAAAGGGGTAAAAAACAAAAAAAAAATCTTGTTAAGAGGGTCTATACAGAAGGTTGACTAAAAACTTTGCTTGTCAAATATTTGAATAGTAGTCTTAAAACAAGGTCACTTACATTCAGTAAACAGACTTCTGCAGTACCTTGCCAAGTAGCATTAGAGAAAGCAATTAAAAACCACTGTTTTCTGTTTATGAAATAAGAAAATTCTCCTATTGCAAAAAAAAACCCTATTGCTTTTTTTTTTTTTTTTTGCTATTTCTATTCTTTTATAGCTTTACCTATTACAAGACAAGAGATAGAGAATTTTTGAAGCGGATAAATTTAAAGATACTTATTTTTACACATCAATATAGCCAATATAGCCATTATTCTAAGGAATGTAATTGTTTCAGTTAATGATCAGACGACTCAAAAGCTTATCTCAAACGAGACTGTGGCATGAAATTACATTTCATTATGATTTTTAAGGTAGATAAAGGTATCTGTTTTTGTTTTGATCATTTTTACTGAAAGATATTTTATTAAAGATTTTACTGAAGAATTTTACTATTTCACTAAATTTTTATTGAAGAAATGCCTGGGAAAGTCTATCTTTTCAATCAAGTGGAAGGAGAAGTGCAGATACACAGAGTTCACTTGGAACCACCTGCTAAAGTTCATTAACACTTCTTTATCCTTTTATCCTTTTTTTTTTTTTCAATTGTAAACCATAAGTTATTGTTTGACTTTTTTAAACTTCTAGATAAAAGCAGCAGATAGCAGTGTACAATATGTGAGACTTATACATACAATATGTATATACATACAATATGTAGCAAACACATAATTAATACCAACACATCAGACACCAGAGACCCTCAGTGGAAAGAAGATGGAATATCATTTATGTTTAAACAATTCTGGTTCCAAATGTCAACAAGTATTCAAATCTCTCTTCAAAAATAATGTAAGCTCTGAGCATCAGTGGACTGTTTACAAAAAAAAAAAAAAAAAAAAGAAATACTAATCAATGCTAACAGATATTCAATTCTAGTCTTTCTATAAATATAAGGAAGAATTATATCACCCTGTATTTAAAGGTGAATGATAAAGCAACAAGTTGCTATAACACCATTTGGACTTCCCAGGTGGTAATCAGTGGAGGTCACCTACTTGTCTTTTTGCTAGGCTGTTCATAAATCATAAGGATTGTCACATATGCACTGCATTTATAGAGCAGTCCGAACAGTGCAATAGGAAATGCAGCATTACAGTGAGTAAATAGGCAACCAGTTAAGGAAGGAAATTAAGCACTTTATCAAATAGATACATTAGATCAATCTTTAAGCCTCAAACAATCACTCAGTGACTTTTATTTGTGTTTTTTTTTCTAGAAGACTGAGTTTAGAGGGAGGGATTTGCTCTGTCTTCAAAGGTACAGGCAACTTAAAAGACAGGCTTACTTTTTTCTATTGACTGCAAAGTTTAGGTCGCTAATATTGAGATCATCGTATAAAAAATGAGCATTCCTAGGGATATCTCTAATAACGTTTTCCGATCAGCAAATCAGTTCTTGGGCAAATTCTGATTTTTTGGATGACTTTATTTCCATGAAATGGTCCACACTCTAGATGGAAGTATGTCTGTTACAGAAAGACAGAAATGTCCATTCAAATGCCATCCTCACCCGCTTCATGCTTTCTTTTTTTTTTCCCCAAATCATCTTGATATAGGACTGCATGTACATAGCTGACACTTTATTGAAAGAATTTAGAAAAAAAAAAGAAAAAAAAACATTGAAATAGTTTATGTCAAGTAATTAAACTTTCCAAGCCTTCACCCTTTCAATTTAAGAAGGTAGGAATGAACAAATGGGCCAGTCTGCTCTAAATTCTAGTAATTGACAATAATAAAAAACAAGGGAAGGAGCTAAAATGTGAAGAGTGTCTATGCCCAGTCTCCAATACAAGGTCTAGAGACTTCTGGAGCCAGCAGTTTTATTTGTACTCACATATTTTTAGCTAATCATTTCCTGAACTGCATATGCAGACCCTATTTTCGTCTCTATATTCTTGCAGAGAGTTACGTAAGTTGTGCGAAAATATGTTTTACTTTGTACCCGTTTTCTAATAACTTAATTTGGTCCCCCTACTGTTTGTACAACAAAAAATAATGAATAATCCTGCCTAAGAGGCAGACCAATCACATCTGCAAAGCTGCAAGCCTGCTCTGGAGGCTTGCACTAAAGTGTCAGCCACCTGGGTGGCTAACAGAGGCTTGCACGGCAAGCAGCCTTGCAAAGCTTTTACCTTCATTTGACAAGTAAAGCTAATTAGGCAGAAGTGTCTTTCTGAAAATAACTTTTCAGGCAGACCTCACTCTGCCTCTGTATCAGCTACAGTGGCACAGGAAGGCAGAGGGTAATATAATCACAGAATCATTATGTAAAAGACCTGTAAGATCAAGCTCATTATGTAAAAAGACCTGTAAGATCAAGCTCAACCAATGTAGAGGAAGCAGACAAGCTCCTTTGCTGAACTCCTTTTGCTGGGAGAATGGGGATAGCTCCAGTTAGTTTACTAAGTAGTTATGAGATCTTTAGCTTTGGTTAGTTGCTGTGTACCCTTTAAGGCACATAATATAGCTCTTTCATACAATTTAGTCAACGCATGAACTTTGATGTAGAATAACACTTAAGTTCTCATTGATACACACTGTTCTTTGCAAAGACCTGATTTACCATTTCCTAATTTAGCTGCTTCCCCACTAGTAATAGGTGAACATATCTTCTCAGTATCTTTTTTAATAACGATGGTGATACAGTTCATGCAGTACTATTATAATAGGGTTTCCTATAACTGTCGTAGTCTGTGACCATTTAACACTCAATAGTTTATAACGTTATGCCATTTCTAGTATTTATTTGATTTTAAGACATTTAGCAAATGTTTCAGTGTAAGATTAGAAACAGGCATAGTAAGAGGAAAGTAAGGTATAAATAAAATGCACTTTCGCACTTTGTTATAATTTCCTCTCAGACTTTTCAATATGTCACCCAGAATGGGCCAAACTCTTCTGCTTGTTCTGTCCTTCTCAACATCCTCCCTGTCTCTGAGCTCTTCTTCCTAACTTTGTTGATGATAACATTGTCTCATCTCCCTTCTCTTTCTTCAACATTCTTTTCATAATCCTAATCAGTGAAAAAGCAATTACCTTGCCTTTCTGTAAGTTTCACTGAACTTACAGACTTGTAATGTTCCTCACTTAATACAGTCCTCCTTCCATAAGCAGTCCTGAACATCAGTGAGAAAGAGAAACTGATAATCATAGGAAGTCAAAGACAAGCATTGAAAATGACCAAATGTGAAAATAAGTCTTGATCATATGAAGAGAGACTGTAAAAAGTGGCATGAAAAGGAGGTGAGACTTTAATGATATATCATGTACAGTGTGATGATAGCACACAAAACAATCATTACATAAATAACTGTGACTCCAAAGAATGCAGGCAAGAAATTTATCTGCTCCTATCCTGTTGGGACAAGAATGAAGGAGCAATCCCAAGATATTTTCAACCAATCTGCAATTAAACTGTGGATGGCAAACTGCCATGAAAGTCTGTGGAGGTCAAGAAATCTGCCAAGTGTGAGAAGACAGTGGACATTCCTGTTGGATGTCAAGGACATCCACAGCATCGTGATTCATTATAACTGATCTGGTGTAAAAGACATTAAACCACAGACATCTCAATTTAAGCCATTTTCAAATGATTACAACTCAGGATAAGCTTGTGATTTTCTTTAGAGAAGCAAAGACCGCATAACTGCATTTCGTCTGAAGTGTTTGACACTAATCAAACATCAGTGGCATAGAGCTGGAGACATGATAGGGGCTTAGATGGACTTAAGCCAGGATGGTATATTCTATTTGCCTGCTCAATTCTACTTTTATATTTTCTGTTGACCACCTTGGAGGTGCCTAGAACTGAAGCAATTGTTGCTCACTGTCAACATCTCTCTCAGCTTGCAAGCTTGAGTGCAGCATAGTTCTTTGGAGCAACAGGAAAAACAGAGGAGTGTTGCATCATCTGAGGTTCAGGAAGCTAATCCTCCTTCTGGAAGAAGAAAACACAATCAAAATATCTCCTGATTTGCATAATCTTGAAGAGTGCAAAGGGAGAATGAAACACATTCAGGAAAATGCACAGAACTGAGCCAAATGCTGTAGAAGTTCAGCAATGATGTCTGAACTGTATTTTTTTTCTCTTTAATCTCCTTAATCAGTGTTTCTCAACTCTGCTTTTTTCATGCTGGACTTGGAGTGAAAGGGAGAAGATCTCTCTCCAAGTTGTAGAGAGTCAAGAAGCTTGATTTGAAGTACACCAGGCTTTGAGAAATCTATTGACAGATCCAGGACTGACTATTCCAAGCATTCCAAATCTACAGGTTGGAACCTCAAATGTGTGGCTTAAGTGCTTGAAAAATAATAATAACTTTAAAAAAAACTCAACTCTCAATCTTCTGAAATTAGAACATGCTCTTCTTCCAAGTTTAAACATATGCAAAAACCTAAAACATTAAATTCCATGGTTTGAGGTTAAAAAAAATCCCAGGGTTAAAAGACTGGATGTCTCTGTATTAAGGCCGCTACAAAACAGTCATACCTTTTTTTTTTCTTTGCTCTGATCATGCTGTGAAAAAAAAAAAAAAAAAGACAGAGCAAAGTCCTGATATCAAATTAAAAAACTCCTGGATCTCCTGGAGCCAGACTTTCATCTTGAGAGTTGTTATAATGTGGCCAAGAATTATACCCAGCTATTGTCCAGCTAATCCAGCAACCCCTTGAGAGCCTATGATATTCAGCATAAATCAGCATCTAGAACTATGAAAGGATTCCTGGCAAACCCCTAAGTCATCAACTCTGTTATAAATAAGGAATGTGATTAAAGAGAACAAAAGCAAGAACAGGCTCACAGAATATTTTAACAGCACTTTTCTTCCTGGAGGTTTTCTTTACTGTTCCAAATTAAATAACTCACATGATATCTTTTTTTTTTTTCTTCTTTTTTTCTTCATTTTTTTCTTCACTCCTTACTTGCAAACACATATTACATCTGTCTTCTCTTCCAATTTACTTGCTGCCTCAGGAGCTGCTGAAGACTCATCTTTGCCTTTTTAATATTTCCTGATTACTAGAGCTCTTCACACATCTGCTTTTCCAGTGTAACAGATATTGTTGCTCAACCAGGACAATAATCTGTACGTTTAAATAAGAAGTTCCAAAAAAGCAGCTAGAGCTACTTTCTTTCTTTTTTTTTTCTTCTCAGTAGATGCTCCAACAGCATAGGTTCTGTGAATCATTTTCAGTGTGTGTTCCCAGGGTTTTCAAACAAGACAGAAGTGAAACAGACCTCCATCTTGCTGCTCAAGAGGGATAAGAGAGAATCTTTTTTGTTTACAAAAAACTAAAGCTTTTGCCCTTCAGTTGCCATTTGACACATGTGATTATTTACAGTACATTTGGACGAGGCTTCCTTCTTGATTTGATGAGAAACATGACATTAACATATGAGGTATTAATGTATACTAATTTCCTTATTTCAATTTTTCTCTATTCTTTTATGGTCTGGTTTTGATCCTTGCTTTCCACTTAAATTTTTCACCACTTAAAAAACAATACTTTTCATAACTGGGACAGAGAAAGTAGATTCCACCACTGGGTTCCTAACAACCATGCAGAAAGAGCTCTGAGACTGTTATTCTACTATTCATGATTATTATTTCCTTTCAAAATTATTTGTTTTTTTTTTCATGTAATAAATAAAGATGTTTTCTTTCCTGAAGGAAACCACATTCTTGCAGGAACACAGGTAGTGTGAGTTAGATGAGAAGACATTGAAGTAGATCGAAAACTGGTTGAAAGGCAGAACTCAGAGGGTTGAGTTCAGTGGCATGAAATCTGCTTGGAGGCCTATGGTTAGCAGTGTGGCCCAAGGATCAGTATTCAGTCCAGTCTTGTTCAATTTATTCATCAGTGACCTGGATGAAGGGACAGAATGCATTCAGCAAGTTTGCTGATGGTACAGAACTGGAAAGAGTGGCTGATACACCAGAGGGCTGTGCTGCCATTCAGAGGCACTTGGACAGGCTGCAGAGATGAGTGCTTTCCCATCTTTCACTGAGCAAGATAGTTTAGCTGTGCTGCACTTGTTACCTTCCTTCAAGAGGTTTTAGGCTGTGATCTGTTCCTCCCTTAGCGCTGTCACACATAGTTTTACATTGACATTAACCCCTGCCTCCCTGCTTCAGTCTGCCCTTCACTAGACTAGACAAACCCAGAACCTTTAACTTCACTTCAGAAATCGGGCCCTCCAGTCCACTGAGTATCTTGGTAGATCTCTGCAGGAACATCTTTCAGTCTAAGGTCCTTCTTGATCCAGGCAACCCAAGCAGAACATACTGTGAAAGACTTATGAGTGCCAATTCAGCCAAATATTTTCTTGCTGTCTGTGCATCTCTGCAAGCAGAGCAGTACAACGTTTGCCTTATTAGTTGTGAGAACCTACTGTTGACCCATTCAGCCCGGCATCCTCTGCAAGGGCCCTTTATAGGATGCTTGCTCTTTGTCTAGTCAGGCCAAGGACTGTGCTGATGCATAGGGCTATACCTCTGTGTAAACAAAGCTTTGTACATCTCTTTATTGAAACATGAGCTGTCTTTCAGCCCAAACTTCAATTTTCTCAGTGTCTGTTTTAACCTCCCCAACTTCTTCCCCCCCCTTTTTTTTTCTGGGACCTTGATTATTCTTTCTGTATTTTGTGGAACTGCCCTCAAGTTCTACAGACAAGTAGAAGCATCAGCTCTTTATGCAAACGTTTCCTCACGGGTAGCTCTGCCCAATATTTCTTGAAGAGATACAAAGCCCAATATTTCTTCAATTGGCCACCAAAACCTTCTCCTGGTATTCAGCAACATAGGATGTTTGACACTTAGAAGCCCTAGATGAATAGTTACACTATGGAGTACTACTATGGTATAGTAAGTAGTCCTTTAAGAGTTCTTAGAAGCAAATATCTGCCATCTTGTAACTTAATTATTTCATTTTCTTTGAAATTTGTTGTTTGCTACTTCAGCTAGCATGCACTTGAAAATGTGTATGTTCAACAGCTATAATAAGAACAATATCCTGAACTTATAACTCTTTATGTGAAAAAGATGCCACAGCACTTAAATGAAAACTATTCCCAGAGGGCTGGGGTTTTTTCTCCTTTATAGAGATTTCCTGATTTTCTAATCCTCTACATTTCAAAATTCTCTATCACATTTGAAAGGTTGCAAGGCTTTTCCCTTAATATATTTTGCAAGACATCCTGCTCTACCCCATTATCTCTCTGATCTGTCAACTATCTATTTTTAAGTCTCACTTTAACCTCCTTACTACCCTTTATTTACAATTAAGCCTAATTTCTCCCATGTGTTAGCTTCTGCTGATCCGCTCAACATTATCCTCTTATTACTCCCATATGGTGAAAATATCCTCAGATTTATAGCTCTGGAAATGCTATATCTTTCACCTTAAAATAATAATACAATACATACAAAATAGTGCCCTTTACTGTTCTCAGCAGAACCTAAGCCTCTGCTCAGCTACAGGACAGCACAAATTTATAGTATTACACAATATTAGATTAGTGAAAGGGTTTTTTTTTATTCTTTTTTTTTTTTAAATATGGGTTATGTCTGTGCTATGATGCACTTCACAGCTGTGATGCACTTGTCTGACATGATAAAACTATCAAAGCTGTAAGTTTCTTTCAGACAGTTTACATTTTGTGATGACATTCCCTCGAGTCTTAAATGTGTCATCCCTTCTTGTTCATGGATTTAAAGCACTCCTCTGTGAATGGAAACATTAGCTACTGGTGAAAATATTCATAAACTCTTTGTCATGCTGTTTTTATGGAAGGAAATTCCATTTATATTATGATCACGAACTGACAAGTAAACGAATCTTTGCTCTAGGTATTAGTCACATTTTCCCTTATATTCTTTGTAGAACAAGTGGCACATGCATATTTAATTTAATTCTGTAAATATATTGAATGAGGCCTTTATCATATCACCTTGATAGCTCATTAGAGATAATAGCTTTTTAGCTGTGGAGCCAGAAAAAGAACAAATTTATTACACATAATACAACAGCACATGATGTTTATCAGCACTCAACCTTGCAAAAGTGGATGCTGATTTAAGAAAATCTAATCCTAAACCTGCACGTCCTAAGGAACTGGCCCATAAGAGTTAGGATCGATATATATAAATATATTTTTAAGTAACATTATTTATTGCATTATCTCTAGATTTTACCCTTATCACAGGTAAGCATTATTTAAAGAAGTTTCAAAGTGACCCAGGGATACACAGAATTTTCCAGTCTGCATGGCAGTTGATTTTATATACATGTTAAAGGTTAATAGTATAAAGTATTGATACATCCTGTAGTTTATTTATTAATTTTCAAAACTACTTATGTGGCACAAGACAAACAGAAGAAAACTTACCTGGCATACAATGGTGTTAGTGTCAAAACAATGTCGGTGGGTTTTTGGGGTGATTTTTTAACTCCAGCTTACCAAAGACTGCTTACAAGTTTTTATATGTGTTTTGTCTTTCATACATTTCAGAGAGAAATTTTCATTTTCATCAGCAGGACAGACTTGACCATCATTGTATTATTAACATTACGTTTGCGTTTAAAGGTGGAGAGAGAGCACCCTTGGTATATACAAGCTGTGCTGTTTTCCAGGTAAGCAGGGTGCAGGAAGGAAGCTTCCTTCCTTGTTTGCTCTTTTTTTGGAGGCCTTCTGTTGTGTCCCTCAAAATACAATAGGTAACAGGGATGGGAGGAAAAGGAGTCACGACTGTGCAGCTGCACTAATTGCATGTTGGATGAGACACAGAGCCGCCTCTGAGTTCTGTGTATAAATTTAAAACCTTGGCTCTCCTGCCTACTTTGCCAATATTATAACATCATTCCCACAGGGACAACCAAATTAGTTTTCAGGTTGCTGTTAATCCAGAAGCCAATTGAGTTGATCTTTCCCACCTTTATTAATTATATTTTTGATATTTAGATGAAAAAGATTACACACTAGACTTTTTCTGACCCAAATATATCCTGTGAGGCATCCTACGACTACAAACAGAGTGGAAATACAGTGGGACGCAGAAAGGAAAAAATTCTTATGTTAGCTGCAGCATCGCTCACACTGCAATGCAAATCAAATTTTCCCTACAAGCCATTGGGTCCTATGTTACCCAAAACAAGGTCAGTCATTTGAAGAATGTGCCTGGGCAATGGATTTCAGTGATTATTTCCCCAAATACATTCTGCTCCCCAGTGCCTCTCTTAAGAGGAAAGATGCTCTTACTGTTTAACTTTGCCTCACTGGAATGTGGAATGTGTTTTACAAATGCTTTCAGAAGTTATGACCCTACTTGTCTATGTAATGCAGTTCTTCCTCAAATACTTCAGATGAGCTCCTATCCTCTCAGCTGTTTAAGTTGTAAATTCCATAATGGCTGGGATGTTTAGGAAAAATGGAACTTCATATCCTGCTAAACAGGGCTGTTGTGACCCCAACAGCATATTCTCTGGCTGGATAAATATCTGAGAGAGAACTTAAAAAAAAACAAAACAACAAAAAAAAAAACCTAAATTTGTTAACTTTCATGAATCCTGGGAACACACTTCTGGAAGTTTAATAGCTCCACAGTATGAGTGTCTCAGAAGATTCAACTTGCACGCAGATCTCTCTCCACAGCTGGACGCTGAAAAAGCTGAAGACTTGTACACAGAAAGACAGTACAATTAACTACTCATTCCTGACACTAGTTTCACGTCCTGCTAAGGCATAAATCCTAAGGTATGGGAACCTTAGGGAAGGTATGACAGCCAAAGGGCCTTGAACTTCCATAGTAGGTATCAGTGGTATTACTTCCATGTGAACTAACCTCAATATTGCTATACTGACAAAATGCTTTGGTCATCATTTTGTTTAACAAATCAAATCAGAGATAGATCGTAAGACCAAAACCATTTTCAAGACAAGTTTGGGGAAAAAAAAATAAAGATTATGCCCATCACATTTTGAGAAGGCAAGCCTGAACAGACTGTTAAATAATGTTCTGGAGGAGTCTGGAAGGAGGAAGTTGAATCAGTTTTTGGTTTGCTGAGCCAACAGCAAATGCCTTTGAAGATGGCATATTAAAATCATTATATCTACTATAAGTGATTATATCTATTAGCTACTACCGCCTTAGTTGCATTTTCCCTCTTGCTTAGGACTTGAGAGCTTATATGAAGCCCTTTTTATGCAATCTTACATTTTATATTGCTGTCTTCCAGCAGTGGTAACCCAGAATTCATGTTCCAAAAACTGACCTTACCTTTAGTCCCTGCAGCTCCCAGATAACAGTAGCCAGGCTGCAAAGTTAGTGGCGACAGCCTTGTCACAGGATCCCCTCAAGTGCAGAGCACATACACAAGAATTTAGCTTTCAGTAGGAGTTAAATTCACAAAATGGTTTTGTTGCAAGCTAAGCACTCAACAATTAAAATAGTTGTAAGAAGAACACGGACATAGGTTTAAAATTCACAACAGCAGGCACATACAGCCTGAAAGAAATATGAAGGAAAAGCATGAGAAGTCTCAAGGAATGAGTTCTCATTAGGTGAAACCCCAGCCATCCTGCCAGGCCAACCTGGGAGCTCTCCTCCCACTAATGACTCGCATCAACCAATTATTTTTGTAGGAGTTAACATAAATGAAAAATCTCTTTCTCCAAACCACAAAAAGAATCTTTCCATATAGAGATTGAGCTCACAGGCCTGAGAAACAGGAAACCTGAATGATGTTCATGAAAAAAATACTTATTCCCTGAAAAAAAATGGCATTCCTTAGAGAAGAAAGGCCACCACAGGCCAGTAGCTGTCAGAATCTCAAATACCACTTGGAGATTTCTGGACATGAGCAAACTTGGAGATAAACAAAATTATTGACTTATTTTGGCTAGGAAAAATCAAGGCACAATGTAAATCCATCCCAGAAATCCTATTTATAATAGTTAAGCTATTAAACTCTAAAACAAAGAGAAAAAGCTGAATTTCAGCATTTGCTTGAGGAGATCTGACTCCACCTCTTCCACTTTCTAGGCAACATATTGCCCTCATATGAGGGAATAATCTCTCAGAAGGCTTTTTAGCCAACTTTATATCTCCATGTGTAGGGTACTGAACTATTAGAACTTAATTTGGATGCTGAAACTATTAGCTTTATCATCAAAAGTGCAGCTGTATGGGGTGATGGGCCTTCATCAAAACTTGTATGGGATACCAGGCCCATCGATTACTGCAAAAAACAAGATCTCTCTCTTATCCTTTATTAGGGTTCTTATCCTTTATTATAAGGTTCTTAAAGAGAACAGAAATGGAGCAAGTATTTAATCAAGTCCAGATGGCAGATTTACAGGAAGGTACCTAAGACCCTCTCCTGCTCTCCCAAATAATTCAAGTCAAAGTTAAAAAAAAAATCTTAAAGAATTCAAATGATCAAGCTATGCAGTTAATCAAAATGAAGAATAAGATAGTACTATTTTCAGGAGGAGGAGTATTTTCATGTTTTTCCACTTCTTGCAGCAAACATAGGGTCACCCAGGCATTTGTGCAGCACCCCCAGGCCCTGTGTAATCAGACAGAGATGGGCATAGCTAGAGGTAAGGGCTGCAAATGCAGGTAAGTGCATTAGATTCAGAAATCAAGTCCATTTTTATGTTCTTACTTTCAAGAAGTGAGACTAATCACCTAATAAAGAGCCAGGGAACAGGTCAAGACATTTCCTTGATGTCTTTACAGTGAGAGTGAATGTCATTCTAGAAGACAGACTTGTGTTATAAGTTATTTTTACTTGGACAAGTTATTGCGCTCAACGCACTCTAATAGAGAAAAATTTACAGTCCGTAGTATGCAAAACTGAGGTCAAGTTAAGTAAGTGATCTAATTCTCTTTTATATCTTCTTACTTAAATCCCATAAAAATAAAAAAGCTACAAAAAATAGTAAAACATCAGTGAAAATAGTCATCATCCACTTTTCTAGCAAATGGAAGAAATGCTTGTATCGTTTCCATCTTTAATTATTCAAAAGCCATTTTTCAGCAGCATAAAAATAAATCAGCCCAGAAAAACTAATTACTTTTAATCTAAGAAACCTATTGAATTATGTAAAATAAATCCTTATTCATCCAAAAATGATACACTTTTTATTACCATAAAAACTACTATAAGAACATATTTTCTAGCTAAAGTTCACAATTCAATGTCTGTTTTTGCTGTTCGGGGCACTTAAAGTAATTAGTTTGTAGTAGAGGACCATTCTAAAGGGCCAATTTTGAGTTACTTACATCTATGCTTAAAAGCCCATAATTAATGTGCATTTGCTTAGTTTCACAGTATAATGCCAATAAATCTTTGATGTGACTACTTTACTTTTCAGCAGATAAATGAGACCATTTCTGACTCATTTAGCAAAAAAATAAACATTTTTTAAAAAGAAATACTTGTGCTGTTCTCAAGTATGAGAGGCACAAGCTAATTTTTAAGGGCATAATTGACATAAACCAGTGAAAAAAAAATCTACTTAGATAATTTTTAACATTTGAGAAGCCAAAAATCTATTTTAGATAGAACAGATATTGATAATTCTAATTCATAAATGATAAAAAATATAACTTTAATTCATAGTTATCAGAATGTAGATACATTTCTACAAAAACAGATCCCTATCTACTGAACTGATACACTGAATTGCAGAAGATAGCTCTTCTCCTTTGAGAAGCTCTTTTATCTTCGCATCTTACACATATTTCTTTTTGGTTGTTTGTTCATTCCTTTATTTTAAAGAAAGATGTTGGAAAGAGGTTCCAGTGATGTTTTTAGACCAAGCTGGCCACTGAATAATCTTGCAACATCTCCTATGGTGTGTTTAATATCAAGGCACTAGCTGAGTTCTTGCAGAACATTCTGTGTAAGTTAAGAGACTACATTGTCCATAGCACTGCAAATATTCTGAGATTCAAAAGTTCATCTCAGCAAGACACTAACAGAAACCATTTTTACTAAAGATAAAGCTTCTAATGAATAATGAAAAAAAAAATCAAAGGCAATTTCATCAGTTCAGTTTTGGCTTGTATTTCCTGTAACAGATGACTTTTTTCTAACTCTGAAAAAAAATGTTATTTCAAAGCAACAGAGTATTTTGATTACTTTGATAATTCACAAGAATTTCCCATTATCATGGCTGAGATGTTCAAGAAATCAAAGTACCAAAATATGTCCTCTTTCCTCACTTATACCCATCCTTGTGCCCCTGTTCTCCCTGACAGGGAAATCTCTACCCCACTCTCCTGCCAGCTAAGAAACTAATTGCTAAGTGTTAGAAATACCATCAGGGCTTACTCCTCCACATCAAAATCCGTAACTACATTTCTTCAAAACTGGCAAAAACAGCTTCAAATTCTGAATCATTAGAGCCTGTCCACTGAGTTAGGTTTACAAGGAATGTTCTGTTGTTCTTGAGACTCGTGGGTCTTCCACTGAACTGTGCTATTATGCTGTCCGGAGATAACACATTTGGCAGCATTGCTGGGCTGTAATGAAATGGAAGACGGAAGATTTTATATTTTTCATTCATTTTGTCATGTGACTTGAAGTCATTTCAACCTCCATTTGACTGTCTCAAAAGATAACATTATAATGGTAAGGCAAATACTAGTTCTTCCCATTCAAAATTAATCAGTACATGCTAACTTTGACCTTCCCCACTTCACCAACCCGGGTTCTTTTCCTTGTCATGGCCTTTTTAAACATATATAGCAAAGCCTGAAGCATTTCTTCAGCTTATCTATTCAAGGCAGTATGCAAAAATAATTGGTTTTCAAAAACATTTCAAATTGTCAATGATTTTAATGTTTTGTTTCTAATAATAGGAACCTTTCTTATATGCTACAAAACTAGAAATACTAGCGAAAACAGTATGCATAAGAGTATATAGTATGATAGCATTAGGAAAAAGGCTATAACATTCAGCACTAGGAAAATATCCATAATATTCAGGATGTAAAACTCAAGAAGCAACTCACAATGAACAATGGCTATGGCTACGTATGTGGCAAATATTACAAGACTGGATATTTATACAGAATGCAATTCTTTCAACAGTATGGAAGCAAACATCAGTAGATACAACTCTGTGCACATCACTCCAACAAGATGTGGGAAGCCCAAGCTGCTACCCCATTTGCTTCCTTCAGGGTCCCAATCACAGCTCTACCTCTTGGCTCTCTCCTTCCAATAGCCTCTATCCCAACAGTCAGAAGACTTTGTCTCTAGACAAAAATAGACTCTTTCTATCTATACTTTGAGCTTAGACTTGGCTGATGCAAAAAGCTAGAAATCCCTTCTTCTTTCAAAGTTCATAGAATCATAGAATTACTTTGATTGGAAAAGATCTTCAAGGTCATCGAGTCCAACCATGAACCCTTCAACACTATGCCTATTAAACCTTGTTCCTAAGCGCCTCATCTACGTGTTTCTTAAACACTGGCATGGACTATGACTCTGCCACTTCTCTGGACAGCCTGTTTCAATGCCTGACTACTCCTTTTGTGTAGAATTTTTTCCTAATATCTAACCTGAACCTCCCCTGGTGCAACTTGAGGCCACTTCCTCTTGTTCCATATGTAGTTATTTTGAAGAAGAAACTGACCCCTGCCTCACTACAGCCTCCTTTCGGGTAGTTGTAGAGAGCAATATGATCTCCCCTGAGCTTCCTCTTCTCCACACTAAATACTCCCCTCTCCCTTCGCTGCTCCTGGTAAGGTCTGTGCTCCAGCCACTTCACCAGCTATCTTGCCCCCCTTTGGACTCACTCCAGCACCTCAATGGCCTTCGTGTAGTGAGGGGCCCAAAACTGAACACAGTATTCGAGGTGCGACCTCACCAGCACGGAGGACAGGGGGACCATTACTTCCCTGGTCCTGCTGACTACACTGTTCCTAATACAAGACAGGAGGTCATTGGCCTTCCTGGCCACCTGGGCACACTGCTGGTTCATGATCAGCTGTCTTATCTGCCAACACTCCCAGACCCTTTACGGCCATGCAGATCTCCACCCACTCTGCCGCAGGCCTGTAGTGCTGCATGGGGTGGTTGTGACCTAAGTGCAGGACCTGGCCCTTGGCCTTGTTGAACCTCATACAGTTGGTCCCAGCCCATCAATCCAGCCTGCCAAGATCCCTCTGATTTTTTAAGTAGATAGACATTTCTATTAAAAAATATACATACAGTATGTGTGTGTACATATATATAAATAATTATAAACACACTGCATATATAACCAGTGAACTTTCACAATCTTTGGAGAATCTAAGTTACAATGTTAATTTCAACTTCAAAACTGAATTACGTCATTCCCACTATGAAATAATTATTACAACTACCTAAGTTATTTCAAGCAGCTAATACAAAGAATAATCAATTTTCTCTTTTGCCCTGGAGATAGCAAAAATTTTCTTGCCTCCTTATAGATTTAATACCTTTCTTGAAATGAAAGCAGCCATTTCCTCCTTAAAATTGATATCAAAAAGGTACTCAAAAGCCTGAAGAAGGCTGAGGGGGGATCTGATCAGTGTCTATAAATACCTCAAGGGAGTGAGTGAAGAGGAGGGGGCCGGCCTCTTTTCAGTGGTGACTGATAGAACTCGAGGAAATGGCCACAAACTGAAGCATCAAAACTTCCATGGGAACTTAAGGAAAAATTCTTAACAGAGAGGGTGACAGAGCACTGGAATAGGCTGCCAAGAGAGGTTATGGAATCTCCTTCTCTGGAGATCTTCAAAACCTGCTTAGACACAACCCTGTGCCATGTGCTGTAGGCGACTGTGCGTGTGCAGAGGGTTTGGACTAGATGACCTCTAAAGGCTCTTCCAACCTTAACAATTCTATGATTCCATGATTTTCCAGTGGATGACATGCCGAAGGAAGAAAACAAGTAAATTTACTGCTAGCATATTGCCTATTTTTATAGTTTATCTAATAAATATACATAAAAGTGTCTGGAAACCATAAAATAATTGGGTTAACAATCCCGTGTACATAACTGTATAGAATATGTCAAAAAGAGCTTCTAATTTGTAGCTTTAATTTCAAAATAAGAGAGCATTCTCATTCTCCATCTTAAAAAATAGATTCAAGATTTACTTATATATCAAAGATTTTATGAGTAATAGATTTTTTTTTCCTTTTTCAGAAAAGTAATTCAAGCTTTTGTGCAATAGAAAGAGTCCTGGATTCCTGGAACACCCTCTAAATAGTAACTTGTCAGGAGTTACTTTACACTTTCAAAAATGTAATAATAGTTCTCTCTCATACTGGAATTCCAGCAGACTATTTTTTGAATTTTAAATGCATTCTAGATGAGAAGATACCTACTAAATCAATGACTAACTTTTACGTAATAAGCATATGCTGGTTTAAAAAGGAATAACTATGCATACAGAAATGGAAAGGGTAGTACTGTTCTGTCATTTATCTCATAACTGTGTTCAGAGACATAACAAAGCCATTGCCTCAGAAAGAACCCAAAGAAGGTTATGCAGCACTGACAGACATCATCCTGTATAGACTATTCATGTAAGAAACTAAATTTTGGAAGATTGCAACTTCTGGAGAGTATTCTATTAAGTATATATAAATTATGTGATTGAAAATGTTTGGAAGTCCAAATATGTGGGATTGGGAACACCTGGAAAAAACAAAATAATGGACAAAATTTTAGTGATTGTTCATGAATCACTGCTTCGCTGAAAAAGACACAAGCCTCAAATACTTTTTTAGCTCTAATTCCTTGGAGAGCAGGATGTGCTGAATTGCTTCACTGCTGATTCTCTAATGCTATGATGAGTACAAGGTGACTCTTAGCACTGGACTGTGATCACACTTCAAGAAAACTTCCAGAAATTGCTTTTTGTTCAGCAGACCAAGAAGTTACCGCATTGTCTCTTGCACATGTCTGAGGATACCAGTCCCTAACCTGTTTGGGTACTGACTCCCAGCATTTACGTCAAAAGGAATTACAAATTACAGGAAGCTTCGGGCTGGGCTTCTTCACTCTTCCATTATTGTCCTCTCCCCTAAACATACGTCTGGAGGTCAACGTGGCTGCAGCAGCCTGGGGCGTGTGGGGAGGCACCAGGCAAAGCCCTTGTGAGGTCCCTGCCTACTGATCATGCGTAGTGAGCAGCCAGGGCTCTCACCCCTACACTCTGGGCTGCTCCTCAGCACATGCCCATAGTCACCTCCTCTGCTGCTCCTTTAAACTGTCTCAGTGATCTTCAATGAGAGAGTTTATCCAGGAACAGAGAGGGCTCGTAAGTTGAAAGCAAGCGGAATTCCTGAAATGATGAGGCAGGAGTCTGTGTAAGGAGGTCAGCATTAAAGCATCACGTGGGAAATAGCATTTCATTAGGAGCAAGTACTTAAGTCACCACAAGGCTAATGAAATATTGAGAGGATAATTATTTTAGCCTGTAGCAGGCAACCTCTGCCTCAGACCAATAACCTGCTGAGAAAACACATCAAACAAGTTACCGGGCAGCAGAAGTGGCCATAAAAGGCACAAGTGGTGCTCCCAAGGCATGTGCACAGGGTGCCATTGACAAAGAAAACTAAAATACACTATAAAACCAGAGCAGAGCACCGGTAGAGCACAGACTTACATTAGGGCTTTCCACTGCAGCAGCTGCAACTCAGTCCAACACCAGTGTGCTCGGTCTGCAGCAAACCCGTGCTCCTGTTCATTTGCCAGCTGTAAACTCAGCAGCACAATCTCAATGAACTGTAAACAGTGCCTGCAAGGAGGCTGACACCATATTTACTGGAGACAAGAAGACCCGTTTTGGTATAGGCACCTCATAAAATGTCATCCAGGCTGCAGCATAATGGCGTAACTTTCTTTTGAGAAATAAAGCATACAAAAAAAAAAAAAAAAAAAAAAAAAAAAAAAAAAAAAAAAAAAAAAAAAAAAAAAAAAAAAAAAAAAAAAAAAAACCAGGAACAACAGCAAAATAAAATAACACCATGAAAACCCCAAACAACCTAATAATGAAAACACATATAAAAAGGCAAATATAAAGCAATTGAAAACATGAAGAGCAGATGAACAATATTTATAGAGGATAGTAAATTCTGTGACAACTGGAAGGAAAAACAATTTTCATTTCTCTCCTGCTTTTCCTTTTTTGTGCTAGCATAAGTTGCTTCCTAGCAGTTATTACATACTGCCCCATGTGCACACGGCATCACTAAGTGCAACCTTTCAGCCAAGCTACTCCACTCTTAAGAATGAGCTGCAAAAATACACTGTAGTTTGAAATGTACCCATTTTTCAGTATTGGTGAAGAAGACAACCCTGAAATTCTTTAGAATGCTTTTCTCACACTGATCAATATGCAAAATTATCGATAGAGAAATGGAACACTTAGCACAACACAGTGGATATGTCTCTTTTTTGTTGTTTCGACTTTTAAGTCTGTTTTCCAAAAATCTTCCAGAGCTTCAAGAAGTTTCCAGATTACTTTATGCTTAGAAGTGCATGACTTAAAGATCCGTTTTCCTTGCAATAAAAGTTATACTAGTGAGTTTAATGTTGGATGGCCCCTTTATTCACATTGCACAAAACTTCAATAACATTTATAGAAACTGGAAAAAATCAAAATAGGAATTTAACATATTAAAATTTCTACAATTTCATCTTCTATATCCACCTGTGAAAGGTATCAAGGAGAGAAACATTTGTCTGAGTGATATGATGAAAGAATTACCATATACACAACACTATGTCTCACAACACTATGTCTAAAATGTTAATTTTTGATCATAAGAGTGTTGGTTGCTAATGAAATTACAACTGAACTGCCTGCCACTGAAACTCAGCACAGCTCATTCCAAGATGTTTTTGCAGATAAAACTGCTATGCAACTTGTTATTTTATAGGAAAAATGCAAAACAAATGTATTTATTTTGGTTGTCTGAGAAATGCAATAATAAATCAGCCATTGGCTGACAAGATGAGTTGATAAAAACAAGTTTAAGATACAGAACACATTGTTTAATGGATAGAAGTCACTTTAACTTCTTCCTCATGATATTTCTTCTTATACCTATTAAAAATTGTTGCTTATTAAAATGTTTTGCGAGAGAACTTGGTGCCACTGTGACTCTTCTATTTAATAGGAAGCATTGCAGGTTTGGCATTTGTAATTCTCTTAAACAGCTCAGGAAAAACAAACAAACAAAAAACAAACAAACAAACCAGCAAAAAGAACCACGTAACTCAGATGCAGAGGACTATTTAATCAGTGGCCTAGTAACTAGACACAAGGTGACTCTTCCTAACATCAGATCACTCCCTGGATGCCAAATTACTGTGGCAAGTCTGCTTCAATGCTCATAAGAATGTCCTCCTGCATGTTATATATACTTCTATGGCTAGGTTAAATTACAGAAGTACAATGGAAAGGATGATTCATCCACACAATGAGACAAATGTATTTGTTTCATTCGGCCATACAGGGATATAGGGAACGAATCTCAGTTGTCAACAGTAGACGTCTCTTTCCTAATACACTGAAGAACTGGAAGGTGTAGAGTAAAAGGACAGAAAGGGAAAGCTTATCATTCAAAACAGTCAAAAGGCACCAGGTGGAGACCATGCCTCATCCTATGTTTTGTATGGAGTGTTGGGCCAGGTGTCTAACAATTTTCAAAGATGACTGCTAAAGCATCCTATACACAGGAAAGAAGGTTCAGAATTATGCTGATAGACTAGAAAAGAACTAAGGTAGCAAAAATCTGGCAAAGAAGTGTTGAGCTTGAGCTTTCCCTTCTAAACCTGCTTTCAAAGACACACAGAAGTCCTCAACAGGCAAACACACAAGATCCCAGCAGGCAGGAACTGAAACCTACAGAATGGAGCAGAAAATAAATTAGTTTTTCTAATCAAGATGACCAGTCATTGCAACAATTTTTATTTTAATCATGCCTATTTTTCAATCATGCCTCAAAAATAAATTCTAAGAGTTATGTGACTTTTTATCACATATCAACATATGATTTTCAGAGACACTAAGAACTCCTTCCTGTACCTGATGAGGAGAAACAAGTGGCAAACAGAGCAAAGATTCAATGTTCTTTTTTTGGTTCTGCTAACTCACCTTTTGCTTTTCAAAAAATTTTACCTTGGAATAGTAGTTTCTGTCCTACAAGTCAGAGAGAGCACAAAAAGTGAAAGTGGAGTATTTTGAAGAAATAACACTGCTGTAATTCTGAAGCATCAGTCCAAGGACTTTGATTTGGTCAGTTTGTTATTCAAGAGTAAGTGGAAACTAAGAAATCTGTAGATTCTACTTCTTAGGTAAGAGGCACATAGCAAGCATTTCATTTCACTGGGAATTGGAGAAGATACAGAAATCGTCATCACACAAAAAGAACAAAAAGGTAGTCACACATTCAAGAAATTTTTTTACAGAGGAAGTATGAGAAAAGATATGAATAGGCAAGAGTGGGGAAAGAACAACTAATGACCTAATTAAGAAGCGCATCTTCACATACGCAAAAGCAGTTTCAAAATTTGACAAGTAATCAGGAATTGGCATTTCCTATTTTTTTTCACTGTTTAATAGAATCATTGCAAAAACTTAAGCACATTTCATCACAGTATACACACACACACACACACACACACACACACAGGGCAATGATAGGGATTTGAAAAGAACTGGTGTTCTACACCACTGACCATTGACTACAGCCACCACGAAGTGCATCGCTGCTGTAATTTGGTAATTTTTACAAGCTCAACAGTATTATACTGCCAGTAGTTCAACACAAGCTTATATAGCTGAGTGCATTGTATCTCTTGCAAATTATCCCTGCTTAGAATACTTAAGGATAATAAACACAGTGAGTATTTCAAGGGCCAACATTAAAAAGGGGCATTTTACAGTTTGGGCATTTTGTCAATTAAATATATTTATAGGTATAATCCCTTCCCATTTATACTAATGTTTCAGGCTGATTTAGAAAGTCTTACTACAGACCAAAAATGTTTTTCCAATGTAGAGCACTTTTAAAAGTAGACAGATATAGCTCAGATTTTAGGCAGTTGATTTCAATTCAAAGTACAATTCAGGCAACAGTTAGGGAAGAAAAAGCAAGGCTGCCGCCCACAGTCTCACAGAATTAAACAAAAATGTGGACCAACTATTTAGCAGTGCATTGCACAAATTCACTGCTGGGAACTTTCTGTGCAGTTTTCTAATGGAATTAATCTGCATGTAGAACAATGAAAATTAAGTGTTTGCTAGGATTAGACAGAAATAATATTGGCTTTAGAACCAGTCCTTTTTTTTTTTTTTTTTTTTGGATTTATGGTTCAAAAAAAATCACAACAGAATTACATTAAAAGCGAACATTTAAGATTTTTCCCCCCAAACAGAATTTTTTTAATTCCTCAAAATTGTAATAATCAATTTCAAACTAGGCTTCATAACAGAGGAAAAAAAAATGTAGATGTAACCTTGAAATTTCAGGAAAAAAGCCACCTTAGTTTTGACACTACAGAAATGAATTCTTAGCTACTATGCAATTGAAATACTGGGGTTAGACTTTGCAGTACTCTTGTATGTGAATGTTGTTAATATGGATGATCTAATTACAATGAGAGCTAAAGGATGCAACTGCTCATCAATTATAATTTACCATATTATTACCATTATTGATTTATGACTGCAGAATGGCTTGTAAAGTGACATAAAAACATCAGTAACCTTGCAGAACTGAGATATTTCAGTAAAGTTTAATAGCCAGTTCTGCCTTGAAAAGCAAATAGTTCTGTGATGAATATATTTTTTCCAAAATTAATTTGGCAGTAAGAAGAAAAAATTACTAGTGTTGTAACTTACTATCTGAAAACCCACAGGAATAGTAATAGTAATAGTAATAATAATAATAATAATAATAATAATAATAATAATAAAACACTTATCCCACTTCTGTTACAACATTTTATAGTCAACTCTAGTTAAAACTCCATAAACAAAAAAGGGTGGAATATCAGGTAACAGAGAAACGCTGCACTGTAAAACAGCAAAGAATTTCTCTAAGAAGAACAGGCTACTTTGTCATGTGTGACACATTCAACAGCAACGATACCTCACAAGTTTGAGGTTCTTGTACTTCACTGCTCCTACTCACAGGCATCTTAAGAGCTAAGTCAACCACAACTAACTCTAACAGAACGAGCTCCTAACTCAAGGTCTATGGCAGCAGTTGTGCAAAACCCATCTACTTCTCTGAGGATTCCAACGGCCACAGCCTTCCAAGAACACCGGAAAAATCATTTTAAAAGTGTCTTTTTTTTTCTTTCTGTTGAGTGCACAGGATAGTATCTGCTTTCAATTAATGTTCTCCTCTACTCAAGTTCATTTTTGGGCTTCAAAAGTATACTCTTCCTAAAGCCAAGCTTCCTGAATAAATTACATATTAGCAGCACAAGAGGGATTTTTAATTACCAATAATTTTAAACACGCCACACATACATTCGCATGTATACTCTCAAATCTATCCTGCCCCTTCCCATCCACTTCTGCACATGCTGCTTATTTAAATTATATAGCCATATACAAAGTTTTATTATTACTGAGCAAGATGAAACACATAGGTGCTATATAACAAGCATAGTTTCAGGAACCAGTAAGGCTGTGACATGCAGAAAGTATGTAAACTACATTTTTTTCAATGACTGTTCAGAATCATTACTGATTATGTTAGGAGTTTGTTTGACAGGATTTCCATTTCGAATACACATAAAGATTATAAAATGAAGCACATGACAAATATTCCTAAAAACCAAAGCCATCACTGGTTATTTATATTCTGAAAGTATGATGTCATGTAACAATAACAGATACATCCCGGTACTCCTTTAAGTGGCAGGTACCAGCAGAAAAGGACTTTCTCTCCCCTTGTGGTTTGCATTACAGTACTTTGCCTTAAGCAAATTCTTTAGGTGCTTCACAAGTTCATATGCTTGTACCGCTCAAATGCTTCTGAATTATAAGAAATGTCAGATGTGCTTTCTGTTTTAAGACAGAAATCAGAAGGAAGTCATCTTTCACAGCACCAGGTATCATTCCTGCTACTGTCCATGTCTAAGTTTAAAAGTACTTTTTAATCTGTCCATCAACAGACTGACTTCAAATGACAGCTCAGATTTTTCTAAGGCAGGAAGACGGATGTCTAACCCATTCTTTTCTAAGCAGAGAGTTCTGCACTCACCTCACTGATTCATTTCTGTTGTGGCAGAAGCAGCGAAGCTTTCAGGAGGACCATCCCAGCAACTGCAATGACCTTCCCAATGTAATCCAAAATGGATAGCAAAAAACATAGGTCAGTGCTTAAGGAGGTTAGGATACCTGGACACCATTTAATTTTGTGCTCCTGAAAGGAGCCTGCCCACATTCTCCAAGCGGGTACATGTTTCTGTAGGGCCAGAATGGAGTCTGCAGCTTCATCCAACTTGGAAGAAGTTTAAAAACATAACCTTCTGTCTATGAAGAAGATTCACGAGGATTTTTTTTTTTTTTTTTTTATCATCCTGGAAATGGGCTACTCATAAAGACTTATGATGTAGTGCCAGATTGCACACTGCTATGCAGATCCATTGCTGCTAGCAAAGGAGTCCTCCCAGAAATGGAATAGCTCTGTGGCTCTGTGACTTGGCCAGGCCTGAGGCTATGGGAGATAATTAGTCCATGAAAGATAAATAATACTCAGAGCAGTAGGGAGATCATCCAAGTGTGGAAAAAGTTTTGTCAGTGGAGTAAAAGATATCCAGGCTACTGAACACTGTCTATTGGGAGGACTGAATCGTGCTGTGTTTGCATGTCCTTAAACCACTCTCGTCTCCAACTAAATGAATGAGATTTGAGCCAAATTCCTGGTCTGAATTCCTGTTTAGATCAAGACCAAAAAGTCAGTGACATAAAAACTGTGAGGATTTTTTACTCTATAGATTCATATGCTATTTATATATTGCCAGTACTAAGCCATCGTACTACTCTGCCTTATTCTTCAGGATTTTTTGATGAACAATTCTTAAAGAGTCAGCACATTTACTAGCAAATCTAATAATCAAGTAAGACTCTGCCCTGACAAAATGATATTGGTTTCCAGAATTCAACTGTCAGATTTATTTTAATTTATCAAAGATAAGATACAATTCCAAGCCCACATTTTTCATAATTAAAAAAAAAAAATCTGAACTTAAAATTATGTCATGTCACAACATTTTTAAATAAAGCATACACAGGAGTTTCTGGGTATTCAAGTAGACCAGGCAGTCTGAAGGTATATAGCATAATAACATATGGGCAGAAGCACTAAGATTTTCTTGTCATCAATTCATATTCTTCTCTTCCTCCACTCTCCACTTTCTGAAAGTAAATCATAGTTTAACAGTTCTTTGGAGGAAGTCTAGCATAAGATCATTTTTGAATCCACAATTTCATTTTCCACTAGTTACACATTTAGGATACTTTTTTTTATATATATTATGACAGAAAAGAAAATTGAATAATTACATTTTTGAATTATAGTCAGTATAATTAGTTTGAGAAGTTTCTGTTGTCAGTTTAATTAGCTGATAAAATTAATTTCTGCCTACTTAACTCTTTTTTATTATTATTATTATTACAGGTAATTCTTGTAATTTCTGAATATTACAGAACATTAATGCCTCCCGGAGAAAATATAGTCATTTCTATGTAATGAAATTTTACAGGAGAAGTCAGAGAAAAGATGCATTATATTTAATGTATATTACAGAAAGTTAATATCTAAAAGGCACACAGATGCTTCAAACACATACAGTTTCAAATCTTTATTGTTTTAAAATTCTACATGTCTTTTACAATTACAATAATTTGTTACTTAAATGACTCTCTTATGGTTAATGTACAATGAGTTTTTTCCTGAAACTCAACCATGAAATACAATTTCATCAATATGATTTTTCTAAACAGATTAATACAAGACTTCTGTTTTGCTGGGAAGATCAAGTGCTTCACTTCGAACAAACTGCACAGGTGTCTCCCCTTCAGAATCTGTATGATCAATCCATCGAAAGTGCTTTTGAAGATTGCAGATCTAACTGTGACTGATTTTCAAAATCAGTCTATCAAATTACAAGGTTCTTTTTAAACATTAAAGAGCATTTTCATGTAATGAAACAAGTTGCAGTAGTTATTTTTATTCATCTACTGAGGCAAACTCATGTTGAAGAAAAATTATATGATTATCTGCATGCAATGAACACTCCTCTTTAAATAGTTGATGAATTTTACACATATAAAGAATCTGTTAAAGAGTGCAAGTACTTTGATAATGATTTCACAAAAGGACATATGCTGGTAATAATGGTAACTAACATTTAACATCTAAATACAAGCTAATGTATATTTAGCAGGCAATTAACATGGCTAACAAGCCATGTTGCACATGGTTGCCCTTGAGAAAATGAACTCATTTGGTCCACACTCCTAAAGTTATCTGGGTAAAAAATTGGAACAGTTAGGGCCAGAGATTTTGATGAAATTCTTGTTTCTAAAATGTGACCTGTTAAAAAGTAAAAGCAGTACATCCATGAAGTGTATTGTCACATGACCTCAGTATAAAAAGATGGCCTGGTACTTGGAGCGATGAATGAGCACTGAAGGACAAGCCAAAAAAGAATGGAGACATAAAGAACCGAGATTTTGTTGCATTATACTTTCTTGTTCCATGGTACTGCTTTCACTCTGTAGAATTTTGTACCCAAAGGAACTTTAAATCTGTTTTGTGCCTAAAAATAAAAAACAACAACAAAAAGAAATGCAGTGTTATTGCTCTACTTTCATTTTTTATATTTTTGAGTAGCAATTGATTCTCATCCTCTGTGTTTTTCAGAGCTGGATATGTAGTCTAACAAGATTCTCCTCATTAAAATATTACCATCTCTGAGCCCCCACTGATTCTTCATCATTTCTGCAGACTCTTATAAAATTCTTACATTAAACGCTACCAAAATCCTACTAGGAATTGAAGGGAACTTGCAAGGTAGAGGCAATGCAAAGTAAAAGCCACATAAATAGGACTGTGGCGGGTTATCAGAAAGGTTCACTAGTGTCTGAAGAGAAAGGGAGAAAAAAGATTTGTCACGCAAGAAGAAGGGGCAGGGAGGTTTACTCTGTGGCATAGAGAGAAACACCCAAGTCACTAGTTCCCTTTCATTTTCCCATCATTGAGCAGCAAACACAGAAGAAATAGCAGAACCTGGGACAGCTTTCATCCCCAAGTACCCTCAGTCAGAATATAGAGCATACTTTTCACGGTTACTGCAAACATTAAATCTGATTTTCTCTCAATTTTATTACATCTTATCTTTTCCACTCCCATTTCCTTACCTTTTTTGCCTGGCAATATTCCTTTTCCATCACTTTTCCTAGCACCCAAGGTCTCCTAGATGCACCTGAAGCTAAACAGACAGTATATTTATGATTATTTCAGATGAAAAAATGACTTAAAGTATTATCCTTTTGAAATGAGAAAAAAATAAGCAGAATTGTTCAATATTTTGGATTAAGATATATGCTTAATGAAATGACTGTTTAAGTTGAAAGGGATGCCACTGTTCTAGTGTATTTTTTGTAAAATCTGTATACTCCTTATACTCAAAATTCTTGTTGTAGAAATTTTTTCTTAGGACACACACCAAAAGGAATTACTGTATGAATGTTCAGTTCTTACAAGCAAAAGTTTCCACATGCTATTGTTTATCAGAAGCTGTCAACAGAACTTACTATCAGCAAACCTTGTCACAAATTCATTGAGTTATAATGAATGAAATAAAAAAATTAAAGTAAGTATATAGTCTCCAAAAGACCACCAACGTCTAGCTGAATTCTGAGACTGCTGAAGTATCTGTGCTGTACAACACGTGAAACATATGGGAAGAACTCCTGCCTAAGTTTAAGCATAACTCTGGCACATACATAGCTATGTAAAATATGAATGATCAAGTTTACTCAGTTATTTAATTACTGTCTCAAAGCTGTTTCTGCTTTTCTTACTGTTGGTTCACACATAAAGCAAAAGCCTTCTCTTTCTGAGTATGCAATTTTGAGTTTTGTAAGTACTCTATTATTACTCCTTTTACAGGTACTTTCCAGTTATTCTTCCTAAAATTCTTGGTTAATATACTTCTGAACTTTTATTACACCAAAGGGTAAAAATGGTTCAAAAGAAAGGCGACACGACCTGTATATGTGAGTATACGTGCGGACAGAGAGCAGACAAAAAAATGCATACAGAGATGCATACAATGTACTTAGCGCACAGAAATGGCTTTTCTTTAAACAGTTTGATTTGTAGATTAATATTTTCTTTCTAATTTTATAAAATATTACTATCTATAGAAAGATTATGCCTTGAAAATTTCATAGTATCAAAGCAAACATTTATTTAGGAAATCTCTGTGCAAGCTCTTCTGCAGTTTCTGCTATATGCATTTTTACCTATCGAATATAACCAATTACTAAGTGTTATATGTTGTATGAAGACATAATAATTGGAAGTAATCTGACACTTACCACACTCACCTGGTTTGAGATCCAGTGCAGCAAGAGATTCTGAGTGCAAGAAATATAAGGTTGGACTAACAGTAAATAATACATAGTTGTCATGCCTTTCATCCAAGATGATGAGAACCAAATCGCCAACCTGAAAACTGAAGGAATCAAGAAAAAACACAGGGTTTCAACACTGCCTAAAAAATGTATACTATATGTAACAGTATAAAAACATTTAAACAAAAAAAAACCTCACTTTTTAGAAAGCATTTTTAACATGGTTTTCTCAATCACACAATTCTTTTCTCTAAAGAATTGAGAGTCTTGCTTTCAAATATGAACAGAAATACCCGACATACTAGGTTTCAATTTGAAGATAAATTATATTCACCAATATTTTATAATGATACTTAATAACTGATATAACTGAAATAATAATAACTGATAATGATCACTGTAACCCTATCTATAAACATCCTTTTGATGATTTAAATTGAAGTTTATTTGACCATACAAACCTCAAAGCTTTTATTATAGGCACTCAGTCTTAAAGGATGGACAAGAGATCAGGACAAAAAGAGATCAAGCATTCAATTGATCTTTTATCAGTGGGCAAAAAGGTAAAAAAGAAAACAAAACAAACCTGTGGTGAGTCTGTGTCTTAAAAAACAAAACAAAACAAAAACCTGTCATTTCCACTTGATTGCAAGGACAGCACAGATAAAGGCCAAAATAACCACTGATCAAGCATCAAGTCATGAGAGGGCTCTAACACACACACACGCATGGTATATGCATGTTTGTGTGTGTAAATGTATTTTGTGGCAGTGGCAAAGGAAGGGGAAAACTCATTTTAAAAAAAGGAGACTGAAGATACAGAGTCCGGAATAAATATATAGATCTGGAGAAATTTAGCTCATCTCCTTTCAAGTTCATTTTTAGATTACATAAACAACACTGTAAACTTTCTGCTTTTAACTTGGATGCAGCTTGGATGCAGCTCTGTGCCACGTGCTCTAGGTGACCCTGCGTGTGCAGGGGGGTTGGACTCGATGACCTCTGAGGTCCCTTCCAACCTTGGGCATTCTATGATTCTATGAACTAATTATGAAAACAGACTATATTGACTCAGATAAAGACTTTTTTTGGACAGGTGAATTCTCTTTTTTTCATTTTTATCCCAAATATAAAATTCGCCATAAAATTCACCTGCTCACAGAACAGGCCTAGTCAGCACATAATGTCCTTGCTACAACAAAATGCAATTGTTTTAATTCAGAAACACACTGTTTTTCATTCCAAGAGCAATTTTGTTGCTACTCATTTAACAAATACTGTATAAACAATCACATGACTCCTACAGTTATTTCAGCCTCATAAATGACTTAGGGAAACTACAGACAGCTGTTCCTATTCTCCAAGAGTATTTATTTCATAGTAAACAGAACAGAAATATTTATTTATTTTCATTCTTTCAAGGTAAGCCAAAAATTTTTTAAGACTCCAGAAGTTTCAACTTGGATTGGAATATAATGAAGCATGAGAACAACATTCCTGTATTTTCTTAGTATGATTCTGTGAAGCTGGGAGCAATTTCATGGGATATTATCCTTACGACTAGTGTAAAGAAAGACTCTCTTACGACACAAAAAAAGAGGAAGGCAACTGACATATAGGTTATTATTGTTTTTATTAATGTATATTAATTTGGATTTGTGGTCAATTTTGACAGCACAATATCTGAAAACTAAACTAGAGATGATCTACAGATGTCATATAGTAAAACAACACAACTGGGTCATTCTTTACACACTTACTGCTGAGGGCAGAATAATCTCTTAATCTGAAAATTAAAGTGTACTTACTCTCTGATTGCTATTTTTTCAGAATGTCTTGAGGATACCGATGACATGCTTTGGGACATCTAAAAGCAAAAAAAATATGAAAGATACTGTCAAACTATGAAGTGCACACTACAGATAACAAGATATTTTAGATAAATCATTCTTGGTTTAGATAAATTATTCTTGTAGATCATACACTTACCCAAGAAAAAGGCATACCTTTCTGCCTTCTTGTTTTGCAGCTTCAACTTGAAGAACTACAGTTAATTACGAAGTGTATTACGTAACTCTTTGCTCCTTCATTATGTAACAATAAGAAGTGCTTTTGAGATCAATGTCCCTGAACACTGTCCCTGTCCAGAGTATATACAAGACTCAATGAAAAAGCTATATATTCTAAAACAGCAGCCATTGCCATACTAGAAGTCCAAATTATTACATTTGAACTGCTGGCAGTTAAGATCAATATGGTCTCTCAGTTTTACTGCAGAACTAAATGCCCTATAATAGAGGGCATCTACTCTCTGTAGGACTGCTTGGAACAAAACGTGAATGAATTCACTAACAGTAAACAAAGGCTTAAGTAAGTTTTTGTACATATTTTTTTCTCTCATGCATTCATGATACTTGCCTTTAAATCTGATTGAATTCTCCTAATACTGGCAGATGAACAGTTTACATTAGCACAAACTAGGTGCAAATTTAAAATATATTAGCTTGACTGGAAAGCATATATGCACATATATACTTTCTGAGTTATGATATTAAGTGAAAAGGGGTTGAAAAATAACACTACATAGCACAGACATGGCTACAGAGAAGCTGATATGATACAAACTTATACACTTGGCTACCCTTTCATAGCTTCCTTACAGAACACAATTTACTGTTATCATGTAGAAACTCTGATTAAAGATGAGGCAGTTCTCAATATGGTTTCCACTTCTTGAACCACCTATATATGCTATCCAAATCACAATAATTTGTACTTCAAATTTAATTAATGATTATTCAGCTATAGCTCAAATACTGTTATCATATTTCCTATGGTTAGTATTTTTGGTTAGAAAACAGTACCAGCCTGTCTTAACGTGAGATGAAGTCCATTCATGACTCCTTTTTATCACTACTTCAAATTATTCTTCACTTTAAGAAAATTAGTCCAAATTGAATAAAGTACATCAGAATCTCTTGACGTTTAATAACGTCATCAACTGCTTTTCTTTATGCAGTCCAACTTCAGATCTTTTTTTTTCCTAGAGATGAACATGTCTGACTCATTCACACTGTACTTTTTCTTGGAAATGACACAGTTAACATGAAGGCTAACAAGCACAATCAAACATTACCGAAAATAGTCTTAGAAAATTGTGAGTTATCTTCAGACAATAAAACTAAAGTTTTTTTCTTGTTTACTTTTTAAAACTAAAATAAGTTTTATATTTAAATTTAATGCACACTAGTTTAATTTCTCTATTTTTCAGGAATTTTTAATTCAAGAAACAGAATAGAGCAAATTAGAACAAAAGTTAACAATACTTTTAATTATAGCTTCGCAAAAGTTCAGAAATCTAGACAGAAGATCTCTCTTCTAGCCTTTAAACAAAGTTACATTTACAATATTTCATATTATTTAATTTTATAATTTAATAATAAAAAAACCTCCTTTTTCCACATTTCTGGCATTAAAAGGAGCTATTTTAAAAAAAACTTTTATTGTTTTTAGAGGTAACCCATAAATTCTAGTACAATACCTAATGGCATTAAATATATTTTTTAAATTATGCAGAACAGGTGTCCCAGGTTTCTTATTTTAAGTGGCTGGATATAAATAAATGTTTAACATATATTTAGATGTTGATTTAAAAATATTTAAATGTTCAAGTCTACTTCATTTTTAGAAGCATATTGGGAAGGTCTGGGGAAAGGAGGAGGAAGAAGAAAGAAATACTAAGAACTAATTTTCAATTATGTTGTTGCTGGTACCAGAGACATCCAGAGGACAAGTTGCCAGTTTCCTTCTGAAAGGAGGAATTTTTTCTTCAACTTCTGTTCTAATTTTGGAAGAGAACTAAAATATACCTCACTATCTTAAAGCTGCATATTTGTGAGATTGTTACTTCTTAAAAGATTGAGAGCAAAGGAAGACTTGCTGAGAAATCAAAGAGTTTCAGAGTCTAGCTTTAGAAATAAGAGGAAAATTCTATAAAATGGATGAAATGAAAGCGGGTTCTAATACTGACAAACATTATGAAACGACAGACAAGAAACTGAGAAGATATCTGATTCTTATACTCTTAAAGATACTCATCTTGAATTGGTTTACACACTAATGGGCTGGTGGATTCTCTTACATGGTACAGGCTACTAAGCACTAGTAAAAAGTCTGTATTTGTCTTGCACAACATCAGGTATCTTATGAGTTCTGCAATCTTTTCTCATGCTCAGCCTTAGCTGGGTTGTTATGGGCAGGTTTTAATGTAGAAATTAATGTAAATAGAAAGAGTTTGAAAGAAAATAACAACTTCATCCCTGTATATTTAAGGGGAGTAAGTTATATAGCAAATTCCAATCCTAATCTGTATAGAAAAAAAAAGTCAATTTACAAAGAACTGGAGAAGCTTAACAGTTTTGTTATTAAATATAATTTGTAGCTAGCCAGGTATTAGTTCCCAGCCCAACTTCAACATATCATCTGTCCATGTGAAGAACTCCATAGACTAAGCAAACTGTCAAAGGAAATGTCCATTTATCATACACATTAATTTTATTCAGCTTGAAGTTGAAACCTGTGGATACATAAATATTAAGAAGGATCAAGAATTAAGGAAACTATCAGTATCTTCTTTCTCACTTTATTCACTGGCACTGACTAAACACACAGCTACAGAATACTTTAGGCTGGAAAGGAGCTCTGGAGACACTCAGTCCACCCATGCTCCACCAGGGTCAGCTAGAGCAGACTGCGGAGGACCACATGCAATAAGATTCTGAATAACTGTACGGATGGAGACTCTACAACTTCTCCGAGCAACCTGTTCCACTAATCAACCACTCTCACACATTTTTTTAAAAAGGAAATCTATGGAATTTCCTGTGTTTGTACCCACTGCCTCTCGCCTGGGCACTGGGCAACACTAAAGATTCTGGCTCCATCTGCCTTACACTTCCCAGAAATCACAGATGCAGGTGGGAGGTCTCCAACTGCTGGGGATGCTTTCTTATGAAAGATTGTTTTTTGGCCTGTCAATTGAAAGGCACTTTATAGAAGAAGTGTGACAGAGACACCTGCTCTAAATGTTGAATATGTTTGAGTGTAAAATTAAATGCCACCAGCAGACTGACCTGAAATCTTCTAAGATGTATGTATATAGGTTGAAGTTGACTTATATGTACGCTTCACCTTGAATAACACTTGATGAGCTGCTCATTCTCATTCCTCATAAAATTCTAATACATTCATTCACATCAATACTTTGAAAAAAAATCCTCTTCAACACTACCACCAAGAAGTTTTCAAAATGTAACTTCTAAATTACTAATACTCCTAACTTTCTTGTAAGCTGGCTTTCAATTTATGTCTGTTGAAAGAAATGGATCCATTTGAATTAACCTTACTTTTTTAAGTTTGGATAGGTCTGTGTTCCTTTTATTTTAAAAGTTTTGTTTCCCTCCAGTCCTATGAATATTTTTCATGGGAAAACTATTAAGTTGATGTACCTCTAAAGGATATCAAATTGCATGTACTTGCCACTTCTTTTTCTATCATTTGCCTTAACATTTGAAATACGTTTTTTAAACTAGCAAAAGCCTTTTCTTCATTTTAACAAGTTAAACATTTGTAAGCTTTTTTTAAAAAAGACTCAAAATACACATTGTACAAATACTTACCAATCTTTGATTTAATCTCTTATTTTCTTCTTCTTTCAACTGCAAAGTCTGAAAGAAAATCATGTAATCTGATCAATCAATATACTTTTACAGAATAAAATTTCAATAAATATGTTGATATGACTAGAGCCACACTATTTACACAACATGTACATTTACGTAGTGTTCAAAATTCTAAGAGTAGTCAAACATCTTTTGAAAGGTACACACAAAGTCAGAAGTCACATAATGACCACAGTATTGTTTGCCCACTACTAAATGATGCTTCTCTCCATTCTCATCCTTCTCTAACAGGAAAAACATCCACACTATTTAGCGGCAGACGAGCACACAGAGAATAAGTCCTGCAGGACTATGTAACAACTGACCACAACACTTGATAAATACTTAATAAACTACTTACTCTTTCTAACAACATTATCCGCTGTTTCTCTTCAGACATATGGACATTCTCGCTAAAAGGCAAAGAACATGGATAGGTTAAATATTAATTCCTTACATTAAAAACTCCCCCCACCCCCCATTCACACACCAATGAACGTCATTAATAAAAAATAAAAATAAAAGAGCAGGGGCAGGGTGGCGGGAATGGGTATGAGGGGAGAAAACAGAATGGAAAAATAACCTTGACTTAAGAAGACTCTTCTGGTAGAATCAGAAAAGAAAGTAGTTGGAAGAGGTCAGTCGATTTCCAGTCACAGATAAATAGCTTATGAAGTTACACAGGGCCAATTCTGCATATTTTGCATTTTTTTCCAATATTTTTACAACTTGCAAACCTTTGGCAGCTAACCCCAGCTCACCTCTACAGCACTTTATTTTCCTAAACTTTGTCATTCAAATTCTCTGTGCTCTGGGTCTCTTGGCCAGAGCATTCAATGTGACTGTTGCCCTACTGATTGCCTTCATGCAGCTGTGAGAAAAACTGAGAACTGGGACATGGTAATAAAATGCTAACACTACCCTGTTTAGTTAGAAATTTCCTCAGAACACAGAGTAATTCCTAAAACAACTGGATTCTATTCTGAAAGGCAGGTTAATAGGAAAGAAGTAATATATTCTGTATTTCAACTTGCTATGGTTGGAAAAAAAAATTTTTGGACTCATTCCATTCATCAAGTCTGACAAGACATACTGTAAATCTAAGCAAAATGCAAAGTACAACTAACCAACTATAATTAAGCCATGCTAATCATTCCTTCATTTCAGTTAAAAGGCTGATTAGCTCTCATGTAACAGGAAGATGTCAAGAAAAGCCCGTAGTAAAGCAATCTGCCTATTCACTATCTAATTTTTACTACATTCAAAGATGATGTAGCCAATTTCTTCATATAAATGTTCTTGTGAAACTTAACGTCCCTTTTGACCATATTGGAATATCAGTTAAATATCAGTTAAAATGCATGTATTAAAAATCACCAGAAAACTAATGCAAGCATAAAATAAAGCATAAAGCATAAAATAATTCCATATGATTATTATTTAGAAATAGCATGTAGTTCAAACCCAAGACTCCCTTTAAATACCATGACAGAAGAGCATCTTAGAGCAAGAACACCTAATGTAAGGAAATTAAAGAGATATCCTCAGAAGACTGAAATACCAGCATAAACATGTAAAGAAAGTAAAGGAAAAAAAGGAGTAAAAAACATACCTATAGTAAGTTGTTTTGCTAAGAAAAAGCACCCTATGGCTTTGTAGTAGTCAATATTATTTTAAGCTCAGAAGAGTTGAACCCCAAGAGCATTACAGGCTCACGGTGATGTAACTGAGATCAGGTCACTGTCAGCACGACAGGGAGTGCCATGGTCACTGTGCAAGGCCACTGCTGCCAACAACCCTGCACGCTGCTACTGCAGGGCATCCAAAACACACAACAGGCTGAAGGGAGTGACCGTGACAAAGCTCCAGCAGGTCCCTCTGCTCTCCAGCACCACTTTGTATTTCAAGCTTAGATTCAGACTGCTGTCTGCAAACTAGTCCCTGCCACACACCTCAGTGAATAAAGGGGATCAACAGTTGGAATAATATGATACCTAGATAATGCTAATATTTAAAGCTGTTGCCTATTCAGACTGTCCACCAGATGCAAACACATGCTAGAGACGCCCCCAAAAAAACAATTTTAGGTGAACAGTTTAACTGTGAAGGTTATGGTGTTCGCTTTCCCTTGGTGTTTCCCTCACAGATGGGTTTCCACTGCTGAGGTCTTCTGTCACGGACCCATTACATTTCCTAATAAGTCTCATTAAGTACCTCATTACTCACAACGCTGATTCAGAAAACCTATACACAAAAGAACGACGAACACCTACTCATTCTCTCCACAAGGAGGAAAAAACACAAATCCATCAAGGGTACCTTGATCTGCCTCTGTCTCATGCTTGTTTTGAATACAAAATTCACCTTAAATCTTAAAATAACCATCTCCTCTTCCCATTCATCATCTCACTTTTAGTATCTACAGCAAATGTATACAGAAAAGCAAAAACTATACATCTGCTTTCTTTTCTTTCAAACGAGTTAGCCACTGCTAGAGAAATATGCCAATAACATGCAACAACTAGTCGATCCTAGGCCACTGCAGTTGCTCTTCTCCCAGTCCATTTAAATTGCTTATAATTAGGTTACTATTTTCAATACATAATTGCAGGACCAAGAGTCTCCTCTAACTTGAGCTACTTCTAAATCACAAAAAGTTTTCTCAATGACTCTGACACTGTAATTGTAGGTATGCATTTAAAAGAATATTTTTAACAAGAAAAGATCTCACTCATTTCACAGATGAATAAGAAGCATAAAATATCTCATTTGTACTCAAATATTCAACAGTACATATATCTAAAGAACTGAAGGGGACTTGGTGTAATCTTGTTGCAACATCCCATACTTACTGCACAGCCATCATGCTGGTTTCCATTGCGGAGTCCATCCTCCCTTCAGCTGTAAGGTCAGACGCCAGCCTATCTGTGTCAGCGGGAACATCAGGGGCACAGGCCCCACAAGCTTCTGAGGTTGCTGCTAAGTAGGCTGAAGGAGTAAAATTACTAGTTCTCAGCTTGTTAACTTCCTCCTCAAGCTTCTTCTTCTCCTCAAGCAAACGAGCTCGATCTTCAGAAAGTGTTTCTATTAAATCTATGAAAAGAATAAGCCCAAGATCAAGAACAACTCGAAGTAAATGAAATGGCCCTGATAGAAAAGACAGTACTTTTTCAGAACTTTGCTTACCCTTATCTTTTTCTTGCTGTTGTGTTAGTGATTTTAATTTGTCACTAAGATCATTTATTATGTTTTCTTTTTTCATTTTTTCTCTTGCCAGAACAGTGTTAAAATTTGTCTGAAAACAAAAAGAAGCATTATTAAAGAAATATGTAGTATAAATGTTATACAAAGTGTATTATAGAAAGATAAATGTAAAAAAGTTATTATACATTTCAGCTTCCTAAACAATAGTTATACAGAAAGTATTTACATCCTACTTTGGTAAAGAGATACTCGGTCTGGACACTTTGTTTTGAGGATGCTCTGAACATCTCTGTTTATTTTTATCCTACTGTCCCTTGCCTCATCCTTCCTCCCCAATGTACATATCTAACACTATTATGAAAAAAATCATAATTCAAAATATTAATTCCTGGCATGGTCTTTTAACGCAACAGGTCACATCTCAGTTAGCATAGCACAATTGCATGTGACATACTAAAAAACATTAATACTGGGACTTCCTTTTTTAATATAAAACATATCCATGCTGCACCAAGGTATGTAACATTATACAAAAAAAAAACCATTGCTTACGCAGTAGAGCAATGTACTAGAATCTGAATTATAAACAGATTTCAAGTCACGCACTGACTTCCTGCTGAATAAAGAAATCATATATGAATTCCAGCTGTGCAACATAAGAGACTAGTATATTCTTCTGTGCTCCGATGAATCATTCTGCTTTTTGAATCCTTTTTCTCCCCACCTACATGAGATGCCTTCAGCAGATGCTTAGGGTTAAATGGGATGAAAAGACAAACTGATGAGAATGGCAGACATCTAGCTTAACGTAAGCAGAAGCAAGAAAATAATTTAGACGGTGTCATTCACACAGAGTTTAAATTTTTATAACTTGGATTCTATTAATGTGTATATTCAAGCTCTTGATAATTAGGTAAATAAAGTAGTAACGGAAGGCATGTAACTAAAGCTCCCATCATTCTTACCGGAGCAGAAGCAATACAAAGAATCAGCTTTACCTGCTGTTCTGCAGTTAGTGATGTTCTAATGTTTTGCATTTCTTCATTCTTTCTTTTCTCTTGCTCTTCAAGTTGCTCCAAGAACTTCATTTTTTCTTCTTGAAGCTTTTCTTGAAGTTCAGCAACCAAGCTTGATTCAGTAGATGATACAGTAGGAGGACTTAAAAGAAAACGTTTAGGCTTTAAATTTGCGGTATACACAGAGTTCCATTACATATTAATATACAAATGCAAATGTCAACAAATGCAAACGTCAACATTTAATTTTGAGATATTTTTCTGGAATTTTTACGTAATACAATATTGCAATCAATTTATTCCAAATCTTCAATTCTACATCTTAATCATGGGCATCTCCCTTCTGTTTTCTACTGTGCTACACCGGCTCTACTTTAGAGTCTTTTTCAAAGAGAGAATTCTTGTTTTTACTTCTCTAACAAAATAAAAGGAATGGAAAGTGACAAAAAGAATAAGGGGCCAGCTGGCCACTAGAGTGTCTAAATTCTAAGTCTCCACAACTCTTGTGATGAAGCATTTCAGCAGTAAATCTGTTGGTAATGAATCCAGATGGGAAAATTCAAGACCGAGTTGCAGAATCTTTGCAACTACCTAAAGAAGGAGAAGCATGAAGAGCCCCTGGAGCAAGAAGGGTAACAATCATGAAGGGCTATTGAAAAAGGTAATCTTATATCAGCTGAATATTTTCCATAACTGAACCTAAAACATGATCCTCCTCCTGCATTTTGGTTTAGGTCACCAAGAACTACCATTACAGAATGTCAGGATAGACAAATACGTTTTTTGCACAACATCTGTTAAAACCTATAAAATTTTAACTATTATTCATCTACACTAGAAGTACTTTTTATTAAAAAAGCCCTCAAAACCTAACTTTCCATCTATGTGAATATAAGTCAACAAATTTCTCTATTCAAAGCAGCCTGGAAGCTGTGCTCAATCAAAGCATTGGGTGTCCAACCCAATGGACACCCAGCATTGAGTGTCCAACACCTACAAAGCAACACCTACAAAGCAAAGCATTGGGTGTCCAACACCTACAAGCACAATTCCTAATGCTAAAAACACTTCAAGATTTCTTCTTTCTTCATCTGTTACCACTACGGACTACAAAACTTCAGAGGCACCGTTAAAAATCAGCATTGGGAATATGAAAAAAGTAATCTGGAGAAGGCTAGGAATGTAATATTCCGATAGCCATAGCTGCAAGCTACATAGGAATCTTTCCTTTAATCACACAATCCAGAACACAGTTGCTGTCTTCTCCGTCAGATCTCTGTAACAATTTAACAATATTGAGGATTTAGCAAAGCACAAATAACAGTTGCCTGCACCTTACTTTGCAAGTAATAAAAATGCACACTCACTCTAGATTGTCTGAACACTAAACTAATACATTAGCCCAACCCCAGGCCTGGTAGCTGCACTAAACCAAAGCAGGTACTATTGCTTGCATGTGGCCTTAGTGGACCACTAACTGCCTCCTCTGTGGAGGACAGCAGCATACACTGCCAGTTTTTAAACCTCTTAACTACATGAGGTGTTGGGTTTACATATTCATTCTGTGAAGGTCTCAGCCACTACAGCAGTGGTGACAGAAGGCAGCCTTTGAGAGAAGCACTCTGCTGTAAAAGTATCCCTGTTTGGCCACATGGGCATATGGTGTCTGATGCAATAGCTAAGCACTCAAAAAGCCTGTGAAAAACTGCAAACATGAAATCCCTGAAAGCATATTTGCAAAATAAGTTCCAGAAATTATGAGGAAAATGAGCAGGGAATGAAACAAACCCCGAGAAGCAAAGGCTACCTTTTAAATGCTACCAAGAAAGTGTTTTTGTACTTCCCAATTACTAAGTTAAGCCTAGTTACAGAGACAGAGCACACAAACACACACACACAGGTAATGGAGAGGCTTCATCACTGGCTGTGGGCTCATGGAAATGGCTGGACGATACAGAGGCAGGACTGCACCAAGGCAGCAATTCAGTTCACAGTGACATCAAGATTCCTCTCCTGCTTACAATGTTCTATAAAGCTCTGTAAATATTTAAACTCACTCAAGCAAAAGGTCTGCTTAATAGAGAAATCATTACAAAACTTGTATTTCTCAGTTCATTTTGTGCTAATAGTACAGACCATATACAGTAGAAAGACTAAAGTTACAAATGCTCTGCAGTTTTATTACCTTTCTAAACCACCACGGTTTCAGTTCCAGGCACCTTACCACCAAAACACATTATTTGTCATGTAACAGTAAATAGGTTTTTTGTTCAGGCTTTGTAGCTTCTAGATGTTTTTGTCACTTTTAATATAAATTAATAGCAATGCAACACTCAATTCCAATGTAACCATTCAAATATAACCATTCCTGTCAATGTCTTCTAGAAGGATAGCAAAACGTTGCTCTTCAGACAAAGACATTTAGCTGGCACACAGACACATGCTACAGAAATGCTGTTTTGTACCATTGCAGATCAACTGCTAAAGAACAACTGAAGGAGGATAACAGGGCAACTCTAGCTACTAACACCCTGGGGTTTTAGGAACTCAAACAGATAGCCAGCGATTCTGAAATACTAAAACACATTTAAATAAGAAATAACAGCATATTAAAGGCACTAAGAAGAGTCCTAGCATGAAAGTATAAATATGTATTTTACTGTTGTACTGCAAAAATTCTGATAGAACTCGAACCACTTAGCAGATAAAATTAGACAATGTATTTTGTAGACAATAGACAATGTGACCCCAGTGTATTAGAATACACAGGCTGTCTGTGTTTACAAGTTATTTAAACTTAAATGTATCCAATTCATTTTTTGTATCCAATTCATTTTTTTAAAAGTTTTGAGCACACACACCTACATTTTTTTTCTAGGCCAGAACTGTAAGACTTTTAAAGAGCAGTGAATAAATATATAAAAAAGGAAAACAAAACTAGTTGCATTTTTCTCCCTCCTTATTTTACCTTTTTGTGTTAAACAGAGAAGGATATTTTGTTAGGACTAAAAACTTAACTTCACTAAAAACCAATCACTGAATCCTAATTCTAAAAAATTGCTATTTTTTCATACATTAATACATGAATATACATCAACACTGATACAACATATGATAAGTATGACAACATAACAAAATTGTAAAATAATGTGACTAAAGCTGATATTTCAAATTCTCCTTCGCGCTACAGAACTGTATTTTATGCACATTTTGGATTCTATGCGCAACTCTTCACATTCCTTTTTTCTTCTCCTTTTAAAACTTTTAAACATCAGTGTAATGCTTAAAGTGCTACTTCACATCTGCATTCATGCTTTCAGGTCCACTTCTATGGCTCTTTTTTTTATTGCACACATCTGACAATTCATAATACCTAGAATAAAATGGTTTACTTATGTATTGTACAAACAAGAGCTATCCTTGATGTTTCCAAATACTGCAAGAATACTAATGACAAACTCAGGCATTTCAATCTAGAGCACTGTTTAAGCAGTGGTCACACAAACACAACAGAATAGTCATTTTTAGTATCTCCGCTGTACAATACCACAACTACCCTGTTGCTGGCAAATTAAACTAATAAATAGGTAAGATATGAGAAGCAAGGAGAAGTAATTCTGATCTTTAGGGTAAGGAAAAACAGGATTTTCTTTTTAAAAATATTGCAAAAAATAAATAAAGAATGATGTCAGAATGTTATTTAAAAAAATTTGTCCTAGTGCTTTTGCATAAGATTGCAAAGCTCAGACCAAAGATTCTGAAATGTAAACTCATGGCAGCTAAAGTCACTAAGTGCAAGATGCCATCGTACAAGCTTCAACTGGTCATATATTGCCCCACATTTTTTTTCATGCCAGCATTAGCACTCACATGAGCTATGTACAGCAGTATATAAAAGTTACCAGCCTAAAAACTGGTACATTACATGCTCACATAAGTGCTGGTGTCAAAACAAAGGATGGGACAGAAAAGAAATGCTAAATTTGAATATACAGTAATATATTACTGTGGAAACACTCCTTCAGTGTAACATTACAAAATCGAAGTTTAATAAAACCTTTATTAGTGTCCAAAGTAGTACCGTGCAAGATGTTTATGACCTTTGAGATAAACTGTTGACAAAGAAGTGTCACTACTTATTAAAGCGAAAGTGCTTGAAATACGTAAAAAACCCCAAAACAAAGCACTATTACAAATATATATTTGTAATGTATTACTGCATATTGTATCATGAATATACCAGATTATTTTCAGACTACTATGAAAACACAGCAACTTAATTCTTACAGTACCTCTGATTAACTTGCATCTCAAGTTGTTGTATTTTTTCCAAAAGCCCTTTTTCAGCAGCTTCCCTCTGTAATTCAAACTGTTTACAAACAGTTTGTACCGCATCCTCTTTTTCACAATTGAGCTTCTGAATGAGTAACTGCCTGTCTTGTTCTTGGTTAGATACTAACAGTTCTTTCTCTTCCTCAAGCTTATGGATAATAGCTTCATATTTTTCCTGCTGCTCACAGAGAGACATTTTTTCTGTTTTTGCCTTTTCTAGGGCACTCACTTCCAACTCTAACTTACTTTGCAGTTCTGTTATTTGCTCTGAAAGTCTTTTTTCTGCTTCAGAAGTTTTTTGATGCAAATGCATTACTTTGTTTAATTCAGTTCTAAGTAATTTTGACTCTTCTTCGTGTCTGTCCACTAGCTCAGAAATGCACTGATCTTTTTCAATTGACATTAGAGTTCTTAGTTCTGATAAGCCCACTTGATATTCATCATTATGAACTTGTATCTTACTATTTAATTTATCTATCTCCTTTCTCAAACTTTCTGTTTCCTTATCAATCAGCGATTTTAAGGTCTCTTGTTGCTGGTTTCTGCTTTCTTCCAAAAGCAGCTTCATTTCATCAGTTTCTGCCTCTTTCAGCGCAAGTTCAACTTCTAACTTGCACCTCAAATCAGACAGATCTGAAAGTTTCAGTTTTAACTCTTCTACCTGTTGTTGTTTCTCTTGGACAATTGCTGCATGAGATTCCTGCATTTGTTCAAGTCTGTGCTGGTTCTCCTTTTTTAACTTATCTAAGGAGTCTTTATGCTCAGCTATTACCTTCTCAAATTCCTGTAAATGCCTGGCTTGCAGGTTATTTTCCAGTTCTTTTAAATGGCTTTGCTCTAAACTCTGCAATTCTGCCCTCAAATGTTGTAGTTTTTCATCATTTTCAACATGAAGTTTTTTCAAGTCTTCAAGTACTATTTCACGTGACTGCCTAAGTTCTTTAATTTCACAATTTTGTGTCTCCATTTGGCATTCCAATTCAAGTAATTTCTGGTCTTTTTCATTCTGAAGACAAACAACAGCTTCTTTTTCATTTTTCACCATTGCAAATTCATTATTCTTATTCTGAAGAACTTCTTCAAGGCCTAATAAGTCACTTTTTAACTTTTTAATCTTTTTTTCGTTTTCTTCACCATCCTCCAGTAATTTATTCATTTTAGTTTCATATTCACTTTTCAAGGACTGCAATTCCTGTTGATGTTTATCTTTTAGTGTTTTTTCAAGTGAAAGTTTTACATTTTCAATAGCATTTACTATTTCTAATGAAGTGCATTTTAAAGAGTTAGAAAAGTCACACTGTTCTTTTTGTACAAGTGTTCTAAAGTGACCTAGATCTTCTTTTATACCTCTTAAATGTACCTTTGAATCTTGAGCAATGATCCTACACTTCTCCATGCAAACACTGAGAGATGCGTTTTCTACTGAAACGTCCTTTACACAAGAACTTGTATCTTGCATACGTCTACTATCTATTGCATTGATAACTGAAGAATAAAGAGATTCCACCATCATTTCTGGACTTTGTGGATCACTTATTACATTAGGAGATACTGGATTTTCCTCTATTACAAATTCATTCACCGCTGACATGAAATCAGATTCTGGACTTTCTGCCAAGGAATCCAAGTCTAACGATCCTTGCTTAAGAGCTTGCTCCAAGTTTGGATGGGCAATTGTTTCAAAATCAAATGTATGAGCATCAATGCTGTCAGGAGATAATTCCTCTAACGCAGTTGGAGGACACACAGGAGGACACAAGGGACCCTGAAGACTGAGTGACGGAGGAGTTCTAGAAGAGGTAGCAAGTGTGGTTCCTGTTGCACTTTCCATCCTTGGCGTAGTAGCAGATTGTGGTGATGCTTGGCTATTGGAGGCCTACAAGTTGTAAAATAGAAAACATGGATTTAACAAAGTGATTGGCAAAAGTGTCAGCATTTGAAGTAGATTAAAACATATCTATACATTTTGTAGATATAAATAATAACCTATAGATATAATATAGACATAATCTAAATTTCATATCTATAATTATCTATTAAACTATAAAGAAAGGTCAATCTTATTAACCATAACTGTCCCAAATAAGAAAGACTAAAATTTAACTTTTTATTCACCCTAAATTTTATACTATTTTCATGTAAGTTTCATAAAAAGGACTATATGCAAGTAATAAATATAAATTACATATTTTATTCCAAAGGACTGAAGTGTAAATTTAGATGATAAAAAAAAAAAAGTAACATACCTGCCAGAAATAGACAGTCTTTGTTTTCTGGCACAGTTAAAATGTTTTTCTTGATAATACTGTTGGTAAAATATTTTTTTTCTATTGTTGTTCAGTGTAACTCAGAAGTTAGTATGAATACTACAGAATGTTCACAAGAGAAGTTTTAATGTAAAAACATTGTGACAGAGCCCTGGAACAGGCTGCCCAGGGAGGCTGTGGAGTCTCCCTCTCTGGAGATCTTCCAAACCCGCCTGGATGCCACCCTGTGCCCCGTGCTCTGGGTGTCCCTGCTGGAGAAGAGAGGTTGGACTAGATGATCTCTAGAGGTGCCTTCCAACCTCAACCATTCTGGGATTCTGTGACAAAACTGTTTTCTACTGATATGGGAATCAAGAACATGCATGTAAACTGTTCTTCCTCAGCAACAGGGATCAACAGCAGTGATCAGTGTACACAGTGTACACAGACAAAGAGTAGAAAAAAAAGACTAAGAGTTAGATTAACCATCCAAATTAAATGAGTAACAGTAGTATGTAAAACAGCACAAACATTACATAAACTTCTCCACCTTCACAGAACTATTCTAGGAAGAACCGTAAACCTTAAACTTCAGCAAGTGCAGAACACATTCACATTAGCTGAATGCTGAAATCATAAAAAGCTACATACAAGCCTCACTTTCCACCCCTAGCAACTTATAATAGGATGGATAGGAAAGAATTCACCTGTCACTCCAAGAAAATGATAATGAAATACATACAGTTTAAATACATAATGAGTATCTATGACAGAGATGGACAGACAAGAGCAAGATCATTAGTATCACAAACTGGAGATCTGTTGGGTTTACGGAACTGAACTCTGCTTGTAAGACTATAGGCCAACCATTACTTTGTTTTTATGTCCTTTTTGAAAGACTTATCTCTCTGCAGAATCTGACCATCAAGAAAACTGTTTCTGAGTATGTTCATAATATTTGCAATAAAGTACCTAAGGTGTTCAGTCTTGAAGTGCTGGAGAGCTTTCAGAATGGGGATCTGTTCTGAAAAACCAATCTCCTTGGCTGACAATCATGATGATACTGCCCTGGCCGCTCTGTTTTCTGGACTATATGTATTGTCTCCATGCGTTTCTATGTGTGCTTCTCTTGAGTCCCTACTCTCCTCTAGTAGATTATTTTTTATGAAAGGAACTTTTGCTGTCCATTGAACTCAGTTACTTCATTTGAGAATGAAGTTAGTGGAACGACAAATAGTCAGGAAAAAAACTTTTTTTGGACAGATACCAGATCGGTGCTGTATAAAAAAATAGAAGGTAATTGTTTAAGTTGTCACAAATTGCTGGTATGCAAAAAGGGATCCTATCCTTCTCTGCCCAAAATATGTGAGAACAGAGTGTGACTATCAGAACACTTAAATGAGATTTAGAAGCTCATTTTCAGCTCTAACACTCAACTGTATGTATAAAATACTGTCTTTAGTCACTGAAAAAAATGAGCATGTAAGGGACAGAAAGGAAAATTACACGAAAATGCCGTCTTAATAAAGGTAATATTAGTTCATGTTTAAATATGTTCCTCTTGGGTTAAATATCAGCTTGTTATTTGTCTAAGGGAACTTAGAAAAGAAAATGTGGAAGGACATACATAGTGTGCACTGAGAAGTGCCTGAATTGAAAGCATATGCTTTAAATGGCAAACATTTAACATTGATAAACCAGACCTTTCTTTAACAGTAACACAAGATAGCACCACAGATGTTAATAAGCACACAGAAAAAACCACTTCAAAGACTGAATATATGGCAGTCATACAAAGAGCCGTACACAAAGAAAAGATGTTATCCATTTCTGGTAAGGCATCCTTACAAGATGATATCAGAAGGCAGAGAATAAGGGCATAGCTTGCTAAGAAAGAGAGACCATCCCTGTGTGCTGCAGCTCTCCACTGAGTGTGGTTGCCTCCCAGCGAAGGGCAATAATGAACCGCACAGCTCTGCGGTGGCCATTGGGAGCAGAAGCTCCATTTAGATTACTACCTAGTGAAGAGTAAAACCTCACATTTTGAGGAGCTGAAACTATGTGGAAGACTGTTTGCTGTTGCCTCTTTTCCTGAGAGCCTGGTGCCTGGCACGCCTGCCTCTGTATGGACAATCTACAGGCAACAACATTTGCCTGCATCATACTCTGTAGTTGTTGTGACCACAAAGGAAAAGGAGCCAGAAGGAGCAGAGGTCATAGCCAAGTTCTGAACTGCTGTTGCCTTGTTCTAGTTAAGGGAGTCAGGGAACGGGGAAATTCTTTGCAGGATTAGGAAGAGCGCTGGATTTCAAATTTGACTTTAACAAATGGGATTCATAATCTCATTTGAAAAGCCAGCTTCTCTTACAAGGGAAACTTTTAATGCCACAGGATTGTATGCCTTAATTGCCTACTAACGGCAGAGAAAACACCTTAATCATCTTACATTACTCCCATGCCACTAACTTTCCCCTGGATATCTTTAGTCCAACCACTGAGCTGCTTAAAATTGTTATGAAATGAGAGGGTGACACACTTGCTTTGGTGTGAGACTACTAAAGCAAACAGAATAAGTAGGAAGTATTAAAAAGGAAAACAAATTCCAAAGAAACAAGTAAATATGAAGTTACTGTTCTTTAATTAATTTGATATAATTTTAAAGTCATATAAATAATATTATGATTAATGTCCTATGAACCAGAAAGCTGAAGTAAAGAGTTAAGATTATGCTAAAAAATTCCTAGCATCATCTGCACAGGATGTTGGATGGGCCGCCTCCACAGCTGTATAGGAACCAAGTTCTCCATCTCCTGCCTGACTTGCTCTTTGCTCATTTCCCTACAGCCTCAACTTTCTTCTCCTTCCCCATGGCAGCTGAACAACAACCAAACAGGGCAGAAAGCCTCCACAACTACCCTGCCTGCCTTTGCCACAGAAGCTGAATTGCTGTCAGTCCAATCCAGAGAACCGGATTGCTGCTACCACCAGGATGAAGAGGGAGGCTGGGGCTGCAGGGTTCCCTCGGGCAGCTACAGTACAGCTACTGTATCAGCTATTAGCCAGGCTTCAAGCCTGTACCACCCCCTTTCAACTCTGTGAAAAGCAGAGCAGACTTGAGCAAAAAAAAATGTATTTAAAAAAAAAATCTACACCACTTATAGAAGTGGTGCAGAGAAGAACAACTAATTTCTTATTATTACTTGACGAAAGAACATCATCTTTGAGGAGAAAAACTTTTCCAACCTTTCCTACTTGGCTCAATTCAAAAAAATTCAAATAAATCACTGAGATGACATATGGAGACGGTCATTTTTAGCTGACATCATGAGTGGCCAAGTTCTGTGCAATGTAATTTACGGAAAGAGACAATTATCAAAAGCTGTCTAAGTATCTGACATTTCGGGAGTCAGCCAAAAATCCTAACTGGTCAAAACACAACACATGAGAAGAGGGTAAAGAAGAGATTCTCCTGATTTGGCATTTATAGCTTGCATTTTTTTTAATGTGAAGCCAGATATCAATAAAGATTTCTTGGATAAACAAGTCTGAACCATTTTTAGATGGTCTTTCAGAGCATTAAGATGGGAGGAGGCCCAGACTGAACAAGACATATTCCCTGTTATATGTTCCATTATTACTAAATATAACTGAATTTCAAAGGAATCTCTGTAATCCAAACTCTGCATCCTCCGAAGTGTCAAATTTCACACCCACACCCAGAAAGCAGAAATATTAAATGAAACTCAATCCAAACATATTTTTTTTCTGTAGAGGTTGTTAAAACGGTATTCTACTTCTTTGAAATCTTAATAAAGAAAAAAAATACCTTTTGTTCATTCAGCAGGTCTGTAATGGTTTGCGACATTTCATCCAAACTCTGTGCTGCTTTTACCAGGTTATGCAGAGCATGTACATGCTGGTGAAGAGGTTCAAAGTCACAAAGTATGGGAACCCTTAAAGACAGTACAGAATTATTTTTTCCCCCCAACATTATAATACCTAACACTCAAATATATTAAATTGCTATGTCTATATTCCAACAAGACCAGGCTTCTCACTGTGTAACATTTATCCTTTATCTTCCTCATTGCATCTGTTTTACCAGGAACAACTCCCCCCTGCAAAAACATCTGGTATTTGTATTTTAACTAAGAACTTCAGCACTTTTAAGGAGTACATAATGATTTAATACATAAACATAGTAATGGGGAAGCAATATCTAGGTGTCTTTCCTTCTGAGAAGAGTATTTACTGGAATTACCTCGAGTTAAAACAACAGCAACAGAAGAGTATTTCTAGCTATTAAATCTGTAATTAAAGCACTTATGTTCACTAAGGACTTGATTCTTTCCTCCTGGATTCTCACCAGCTCTTTTGGAGTTGCTATTAATTCTTTATTATTCTACCTTAATAATAGGTGTTCTGAATTAAAATAAAGATTAATCTGTTGTGATTGGAATAATATTGGTGTGTTACAATCATTCAACTATAAATTTTATAATCCTCTAGATTATAAGATTATCTATAGATAATATATATAGATAATATATATAATCCTCTAGATTATAAGAGCATTTTCTTGAGAAGCCTGTATTTCCAGACTTTTTCAATTTAAACTGATAAATCAAGATTTTGTAAAGCTTTTTTTAGATTTGTTTAGATTTTCAGTATAATAAAAGCAGATTATAATTTGCTGTATTTCAAAATAGCAAAGAGAGGGAGCACTACTCTAAAGTTTGGTCTTAAGGTCAGTGTCTACCAAAGGTACTTGACAGCTATGCCCACTGCCATCAAAGTCCATCGCCATCAACAACACTTCCATCAGATGTAATCCTGAGCACAGAAAGCAGGATGCACCCGACATAATCCCACCTCTATTGCCATCAAGTGGAAAGAGATGTCACTGCATTAGGACCAGTTTGGTTTCTGACTGATCTTCTGACAACAGCAAGGCAAAGTTATCCCTGAACTCAGTTGGAGCTTGCCCATAAATGCTCTAAACTCCTCACAAACCTGTAAACCAGTAAACCTTAATGACATGGTACAGTAGCCTGCATTTTAACTGCAAATCACTGAGGAGCAAGACTAAGAGCATAACAAGAGAAATTGAGATACATCACCTGTATCATGCTCTAGACAAATCCGCTGCTCTGCACACTAAATATTTATTGTTAATGCCAGCAGCCATAGTATCAAAAGGATTGCCAGCAACCCTGAAATAAACAACTGAACACCAGTACGGAACAGTGGTAAACAGTGAATTCAGCTCCTGCAGTGCCTAACAGAAAGGGGGATCAAGTTGACACAGTTGGCAAATCTGAAAGCTGATAGCAGACTATCAGTGGATTCAGATTTACACCTTCCTCTTTGTAGCCCTAGGGCTGCAAAGTAGAATCTGATCAAATCTAACTGCAGATCCCTTCTAGCTGAGGAGCAATGGATATAAGCAGCACATGACACTGCTAAAACAGATGGAAGGATTTTCTCCTAGACAGGACTTTGCTCCCTCATATTTCTTACTGACTATCTGGTTTGATACTTCTCATTTCTACAGGTTAAAGGCATTTCTCATTTCTACAGGTTGAAGTTTTGAAGCTTCGCTGATAGCTTTTACAGAAAGATATCTCTAAGTCATACATCAGAAACTGTCAACTCACTGGCCTGTGATATGAAACTGTAGCTTTCCTCCCTACATGTGTGCCTGTCTCACCGTAGGAGGTAACAAACACACAAACAGACCTTTTGCTTGAAATGATGAATTCCTCTAGACAGCAAAGACACTTAAGAGAATCCATCTTTCAGTAGTATAACTCTGACAAAGGGGGAGCAATAACTATATACGGATATTCACTATTATATTTCATTAGCTCAACATGATATATATGGCTCAGAATACCACTAACTATTCTGATCTGAGAAAGAAACAAGGAGCTTATTTCAGTCTAAAACTGACAAGATTTCTTAGTTTTAGCTGGAAGGCAGAGGAAAGTTCTGAATGCCCAACATCCTCTACACCTCAATACAGAACCCACTGGGAATATGTGTGTTCAAATCATTTGACTTTGAACACACAAAGTCCAAAGGTAACATGAGTATGTAGAGAAAGTCAGTGGAGAGCACTGCTTATGGTGTCACTTTAGAAAGTATCTTTGTCACTTTCTTATGTGTAATGAGAGGGTTGAAGGGGCAGGTGCTGGACAGAAAGGGCAACAAATCCCATACCATACAAAGTTAGAAAGATGATTTACCTGAGTAATGGTTGCACTTCTGAAGGACAAAAAGACTGCAGAAACTGCAAGTCGCTTAATGAGATATCTGGAAGCTCACTGTCAAACCGGCGAGGTTTCCGTGTCTGTATCAAAGTAAATAATTTGCATGTAGTTGTAAAGTCAAGATGACTAAAAAAAGGGTTTTAAAAAAAAACTTAATTCATTAAATAGAAGTTGCAGTTAAACTCTCATCTCTCTTGAAAGATTTTTTTCTCCTTTTAAATCTCAACAAAAATATTAAAATCCGTTCATATTTTTAGTCTTTAAGTCTATTAATAATGCCTCTGGGCAGCTGTATTTCCTTCTCATTACTAAGCTTCCTTTACATAAATAGCTAGGGTAAAAGAGATGTGACTGTAGATTATTTAGTGTGCTAATAAGTAATCAGCTAAATATTTTGTTCAGTATTTAAAATTCTAAAATCAAATATCAACAGTTAAAATACTAAAATAGCATTCTTTTTTTCCCTGAAAAAACCCTTTCAAAAACACGGCAAAGGAGAACCTGAAGAGGTCAAACAAGTGAGGAAAAGTGAGGTCATATCAGAATCAAGGAGAGATGCTATTTGAATTAAACAAACTGTGTCAAATCCAAGTTAATGGACAATGTTTGATTACAGCTATGTTTTTTCAACCATTCACATTAGCTGCCTCTCACATCAGACAGATGAAAACTGTTCCACTCATCCAACAATTACAGGAAAACATTGAAACCTTTTACTTCCTTTTACTACTTAATTTTATGGGTGAGAATGAGATTATCCTTCTGGGCCTCTTCTCCTGTGACTGAAATTTCTATTCAATACTACAACCACCTTATTAAAAGCAGTATCAACTCAGCACTTCCTCTCCTATCTACCACACAGCAAGTTAGGAACCAATTTTAATATAGGTCATAGAACATAGAAAGATATTGAGTACATACGCAGAAGGATGGAGGCCAGGAGTCAAGTCCTCTAAACAAACGATTCCTTAAAAAAGACTTCCCTGTGCAAAGAAAAATCAGCTACTTAGAATAAATAAATGCAACATTCAAACAATACCTCAATGGAAAGTAATTCAGCTACTGCAGTTAAACAGCTATTCTAGATCTGAGAACATTACCAAGCATGTCATTCTCCACTACAAAAAAAAATTGCAAGTGACCACAGAACTTCAACCAAAAAAAAAACCATGAAAGAACCTTTCCACCCATTCAAGCCTTCTATTTGATAATGTTCATCTCCATCACTAAAATATAGCTATTTTCAATTTTTCTTCTTTGCAGTTCTGCTAATTCTTCTCCAGTGTCTCCTAATACTCTTTTGCTCAATTCTCTTATTTTAGTAGATTAGAGAAACTACTTTCTTTAGAGAAAGAAAAACAAGATTTGCAACTTCAGGCTTTATTTTATTTTTACCTACAGTCAGCATTTCAGACATAGCTCTTCGTTTTGTTTAGAGGAATTACAGAGGTATCTGCTCCAGTATTCCAATATTTAATTACACTTTCAAAAGTGTTACTTAGAGAACAGTAAATATCACAGAACACATCTAAGCAGAAATTGTCTTTAAGTGCAATAACATTGGGTCTAATCTACCACAAGCACTTGATTAGAGTTTTCATGGCATTTTGGATAAATGTATGGAAAAAATGTACTAATTTGATTGTAACATGACTTAAAAAAAAAATATATTGTTTGTACTAGCACTGTTTGGCATGCTATTGGTGTTCCCTATTCCAAGTAGCAAAACCCAGTATCATACAAGTACTTTAAATACAGAGAGAGAAATCATAGTTATTACTGATTTTACAAAACAGAAAATACTTACTGAACAGTTTACCAAAAGATTCCCTTTTTGCCTTTTCAGCTTCATATAGATGTTTCCCATCTTTTATTAAGGCTCCTGCCCACTACAGAAGACAAAACATACATATTTAGTTACTAATTTCTATACTGATAAAGGTTTAGTCTCAAAAAGTTTCTTACTTACCTCCCTGTAGTGTTTTATGAACATTTTTCTCCTTACAACCTCAACAACAGCTAGACAGTACATTTGAGGAACAGTACTGAGAGCCTCTACAACCTTGACCCTCTCTAATAGCTCTGTTACAAGACGAAGCAAAGCTTGTAGTTTCTCTCCATCTTGGTCAGCGTGAAGCATTACAAAACAACACCACCTATAAAAGTAGGTTACACATTAGAATATAAGAACTTAGGCGTCTCTTCTACATTTAAATTTCATCATGAATATAAGAACTTAGGCATCTCTTCTACATTTAAATTTCATCATCATTAGCAGCGCACCTTAATCAGCTGAATAATGACATTGTTTTACACGGGACAACGATATATTTGGAAACACCAAGTAATTCACAATTCAATAGTTGCCCTACAGCTCCCTCATAACCTTTCCTAGAAAGATGTCTACTTAGTGCTCAAAAATGAATGTTATCATCCTATGAATTCAGCTTGGTTTTGACAAGCAATGCTCTTATTTTTTTAATCCCTGTATGGAGAAGGCTGTAATATCATGCCACCTAAGGTTGTGTATGCTATGTCAAGAGCGCAAAAGACATTATTCTTTAAGTCTTAAAAGCACTTACTGAAAAGCATTACGAAGAAGAATTATTAAGGGTGAGGTCACTATCACAGAAACCAGAAGGTAAATAAATAAATAATGAACTGTCACCATCTACTCCCTCACTACAGATAAGAGAATACATACAAATTCCCATTTTGCATAGTTGTACCTTTCACGGCCTTGTAAAATATGGGTATTTTTTATCTTGATCATTAGACTAATTTAAGGAATAAACACCAACATAATTACATCACAGGACAGATACTTAAAAGAGGATTTCTCAGTGCATATAGATAGGAAAAATTATAGAAGATTTGCTGGCAAAAAAAGATTCGGGGCGTCTTTTAGGCACCCCTAAGTAAAAAACAAAACAAACAAACAAAAAACCTCTAAACTAAACAACAACAAAAAAAGGAAACTACAAGACAAACAAATGCACTGTTTATTTTACCTCACAGGAACAAATAATAAGAAATAAAGAGGATATTATAGGAAGCTAACAAGTGGAAAATTTAAATACCAAAAGACATACGTTTTCCACTTAACATAGAATTAATTGTAGGAACTTACTCTTTCAAAAGTCGGCATTTTTTTTTGTGGATTTATAAAGAGCTGGACAATTTCACGGGAAAAAAAAAAGAACTGGTTGTTGGTCTGGCCTTACAAGCTTATTTCTGCTCTGCCTTCTCCTGCATCTTGTACCTGCCTTGTCTATATACAACCTTTTCAAGGAGACAAAATGCTACTCTATGGTTATCTAGCATTTAATAGGGTGACAATGTGGCCTAATTATTAGCTGGTATAGTAAACAATATTTTTTCCAGAAAATTAATAATTAAAGTTTTTTCCCTGCATGTGACATAGCAGATTAACTGATGTTTAAGGACTAGATACAGTAAAAAATGTCCTTCATTTCCCATTAATACAAACCATACATAAATACATGGACTGTATGACCACACGTAATACAAAAATGATGTTAACATGAAAAAGCCTTTATTTTTGCTAGGTGAAATTTTTAGTTTTGCTGAATATAGCAATTCTTCATAAATTGCAAGAAAGCCACAAAATACTTTTTTCTGTATTCTGTATGTTCATAAGTTATTGAACAACATTTTACTTAGATTCATTATACTCTTTTGCAATCATCAGTACAATTGCCAGTCAAATTTTAAATAAGAGTGGTGGCTTGGGAGGTTGATGTGTGCAGAAGGGGAGACGCAGGATATTGTTTTACTGATGTGAAGTGTTAAAAACTGTAGAAGAAATTTCTGTTTTGTTTCACAATTAAAACAAACTACACAAACTGAATTATGTAGCTTTTATTTTCCTTTAGGTTAAAAAAGAAAATGTATACATTGTTAAAGTCTTCTTCATAGCTCTTTTGTTTAAACACCCTCAATCTAAGTGGAATTTGCAATACAAAGTTGAAAAGTTGCAACTTACTTTAGTCTGACTTGTAGATTATTTGCGAGCTCCTGTTTGGCAGTGGTACATTTCTGCTTAATATCCAATAGTTTTCTATGATTAGTTAACATAATCATCAGCTGATTTGCATGACTCAAACACAAATCAGGCAGCACAGAAGGATCTTTCAAGTTTTCAGCTCTCTTCTGATTAGCCAAAAATCCCTAGAGGACAAAAGACATTTGTCTCAAGTTTTATGACAAGCAAAAAGCACTGAATCTTTCAGATATTCTATATTCATATGGTCAAGTGCTCCATCTCTTCTGTAAGAATGGGAGAGAACTTAATAAAACTTCCTTTAACTATTCTGAAATATAACAGAATGCTATACATAGTCAAGTGCCAAAGGTCCTCTTCTCAGTCTTAATCCGTTCTAGATAAACCTTACCAGAAATCCTCTTCTCAAAAAATTACCAACATCACCACATAATAACTTTAAAAAATAGCCAACATAAATGAAAGATTATAAAATTGATGCTGTATGAGAAAGTAGCTACTGGGAATAAAATGATCAACCAACATTCTAGTTTCTGCTAAAAAAAAAAAACAGCTTGTTGTCTTCTGGCATAAACAAAACTTGCATCAACTTACAGCAAATTCAGCACTGCTTTGGAAATTGAGGTGTGAAGCTAATTTTCTCCCATCATTCTCATATGTACCTATGTGTGAACTCAGACATGACCTTAATTCAATTATCCACCAATTAGGAAATACATAAACATTAGGAAATATTAGTTTTCAGTCATCCAAGAAGTAACATAAATTACTGAACTTCCCTAGTGAAGAACGTATGAAGAATGACATACCAAATAATTATTGTTGCATGTGTTAATATCTAAATATGTCAAATATGTTCCAGTAGAAGCACACATTTTCAGTTGCCCTTAATCTTTCCAAAAATATAGTTCCTTAGCCTTAGCTTTTCCATATGTAGGTTGTGTGCTTCATCCTTGGAGATATTAAAAAGATATCTGGCCATTCCTGTCATTAGTATTTTATCTGCTGAATATCTTGGAATTTTAAACACTGAAATAAAACTTATTTGGTTAGATAGGTCTCCTGACTCACAGGGTACTCGAGCCACCCTAATCAAGGACCACCTGGACCAAAAGCAAAATATCTCTTCCCCTGATCCTCCATCTGAAATGGCCTTTTACGCCAAAGAAACGTGAGCTCTCTGGTGTTCCAGCTCCCCTTTTCTGCTCATAAAGAAGGGAAGAATACTGAGCAGGGCCTGCTCAGTAAAAGAGAAGAATTGGCAACAGGCAAACTGCTCTATGCAAACTGCAGAGAGCTACACGACAGCTAAATGATATTACCAAGAAATAGGATTAAGGACTGGAGAAGCTCACCAAATGCCTGGATGCATTTATTTGATCCTGGAATTAGTCCTGGCTCAGAAAGAGACAGCACACTAAAAGTAAACCAGCAAATTAATCCTGAGCACTGTCTGTCACACAAACATGCCATCCTGGCACGACCCCAGTTTCATGCATCATCCTTGCCTTCTATTAAGGACTTTCTCCTTTTGTTTCTGCTTTACATTTAGTGAGCCTGGATGAACTAGCAGAGAGACTCATGACAACTGGTTTGGAGGCACATAAAGGGGAAAAAAAGTTGTCTCCTCTTTGAAGCACTAAGAACATGTGTCAGACCTGTGTGACCATGTGTCCGCAAAAAGACTGAAGGATAGAACAAGCTACAAAGTTGTATTATATAATTAAAATCATATTAATTATACAATTATGTGTTCTTCCTACACATTCTCTCCACCATGCCATACACATGGATATCTGTTTTCTTCCAAAAGATAAGTACCATACAGTCTCTTTTTATGTAATAAAGAACAGAAATAAGCATGATTAATTCTTCCCAACTCTGAAGTATTCATTGCTTTTCTGAGGTACTGGAATTGTTTTTGCTTCACCATATTTGAACTGATTCTTACTTACTCTGAGAAAAAATTCTACAAAAATAAACAAGAAACAATATTGGATACTGATGCATCTCAAATCAGAAATTTTATATTGCTGTTTTACATTGCTTAGCTGAAGAGTTAAATATTTTTCCATATTTATACCCAAGGGAACCTTGATGAAAAAAAATTATAAAAATATACAGCTTAATACGCAGTTGACAGCTCTTGATATAATGCATTTACTCTTATTTCTAGTCTAAGGCACTACATGTGAAAGGTTTTTTTTTTTTTTTTTTTTTTTGCTTCTCTTATATACATATACACATATACATATATTTAGCATAATTATATATAAAGATATATATAGAATAACATGAAAATAAGTCCTGTGATGAAATATTTAAGATATAGCACTATCTATCATTAATTCTAACATTTTGGGCTGTTCTAATGCTATAGAATGAATATTTAAATGAGTACGTGATAGCTAGTGTTATGCACTGAAAATAAAAGATATAGCAAATCCCAAGGTTATAAAGTCAAATATTAATGAATATTTTTTAAATAGAAAACTTCTACAGCAGACATGCATGTACAAATCCATCACCCATACGTGTATTACCTGAGCAAGTTCTTTTTGTTCGTTTACCAGTCTGCTGCAGCTTGCTATCATCTGGTCCAAAGCATAGAGCCTATCCTCAAGACCTTTAATAGCCTTCATGTTCTGATTATCTAGTTTGGCGATAGTTTGCCGACATTCTGCCAAAAATGGTTGGATTATCCTTGGATCAAGCTAAAAGGAAGAGGAAAAAAAAAAGGAAAAGAAAAAAGAGAGAGAGGTATATCCTTATTTTTTTTATTTTAAGCAGAACACCTAACATTACACATGTATCAGGCTGAAACTCATTTTTAAAGTTCTACAAGGAAGCTTTTATTAGCACTTAGCCTACTGGAAGAGCAAAATGAATTTTTATAGCCTTAATATTTTTATAGGATAGTTCTGTAGTTTTTCTTATCTTTACTAGAATTTGCATTTAAATCCTATGTATGCTTAGATCTTTTTCTGTTTCAAAATTTTAAAACTTCTTAAATTTCAAAATTTAATGAGTCTCTGGATTTTATATTATCACCTGAATTTCTTTAAAGTCTTCTGCATGAGCAGAGCATAGAATCAAATTCTTGAAAGCAGAAAAATAAAAGGTAGGGGTGGGAAAAGAAGGATCTTGTTAAAGCAAATGAATCCAGTCTCCACTGGTCTTAACGGAAAGTTTAACAGAAAGCAGAGAGAAAAAATAGGAGACCTATTAGCCTCTCTCTAGAGAATACTTTTAATTGATAGCTCCTTAGATAATCAGAGCAGTTCTAGACAACTAGAAAACAAGCTACAGAAAGATATGATTGCTATACATTTTGCAAATACTTTGCCATTACATTTTTTAAAAATTAAAAGTTTTTTTAACATATTCCATTACAGCCCTTTATTCAGAAAAGATAATGTTGGAATATTAAGAGGCTATTATTAAAATCAACAGATATTGAGGATAAGTCTTCAAGTTCTACTACAAGAACAATAAAATAGTCTTAATTTATTTAGTTAAGGAGGAAAAAAAAAGAAAAAAAAAAGACAATATGACAGAGTTAAATTTAAACATGGAATAAGGTAGTTAGGAACACTTAACGTCATTAGGCATTAACAGGAGATGAACACATTTATCCCAAATGGCTTCTGAACACCATCTGGTATGTGAGAACCTGGTGAAAAAGATACTGCCCTGTGGGGCCATGCAGAATTGTTCAAATCCCGGCTCTTTTGTCACCACAGAGCGTTTCTACCATTTCACTGACACCCCTGAACACACAAACCAAACATCAAAGAAACAACTTAATTATCCTCCTCAATGTGAATAAAAACACTGCTTTCTCTCATCTACTTGTATTAAAGCTTTCTTTCATCGCTTCTTGATTCTAGAAATACAC
>VZSG01000156.1:1306537-1316769 GCA_013398315.1 Nothoprocta pentlandii
GCTCAAGCAGGCACACCTACAACATGTGGCACAGGGTGGCATCCAGGCGGGTTTGGAAGACCTCCAGAGAAGGAGACTCCACAACCCCCCTGGTGTGGAGAACTTCCTCCCCACCTTGTTTCTGTTTTAAAACAACCAAATTTCACTTTAATAGGAAGAACCAGATTTTTTTTTTTTTTTTCCCCTAGAAAGAGCAACTCAAGTTGCAAAATAATTACCGTAATTGAGACAAAAGATTTCTGAGAGGTCTTGAATCAAAGGCAAGGACAGAAAAGCACATGATTACAAAATATACTCTCTAAAATATGTGGCATATGCCAGAGATTAAATCCTTGTATCTTTGGTGATCAATTTGTAATTTGTCAAAAGTCTTTTTTTCCCATATTTGTATCCTTAGAATTGCTAGAATACACGGAAGCAGTTGGTTAGCACTTGCCTCTTAAAAGACTGATTTTCAGAGTTCCACTGTCCCTGATGACCAACATGCACAAAGGGAATGTACTCCCCCTCCAACTGCACCCCTGCCATTTGTCAACCCAGTTCTAAACTGGTAGCATCACTGTGAAGTGCTAGAGGCCAACAGGGCAGAAGATTGTCTCAGGCTTCAGCCGTTAGGATGCCCTTCACCTATGGAACCAAATGCTGCTATTTTTACTGAAGAGATCCCCACCACCTTCAGTGCACTCAATCCATTGAGTCTTTTCTCCACTATTAGAATTGAAGCCTGCCTAACACTGAGCTGTCTCAATATTTAATCCAATTTGGGAACTACTTTTGAGATGGAATCCAAAAAAATTTTAAGAAAAAATAACCATCAACACAGGAAGCTGACTGCTTGTTGATGCAGTCTACATCACGACGTCTATCTAGCATTGCAGTCTAGAAATGATGACAGTAAGACTGTCTTGAGGTAGAAATAAACTGCTCAAGACAAAAATTTTATTCTTGTTTCAAAGATTAGATTGTAGTAATATAGAATCAAAAATATGCAAAATCAGGTCAGTCAATTTTAAGTAACAGCTTAAGTGATAAACGATCAAGCAAGCAAGAAATCACAAGGGAAAACTAATGGGTTTTTTTGCAGTTTTAAGATATAATGGTGAAAATAGAAGAAATTCAGAAATAAAAAGTGAGCAATATTGCACTCCGCTAGCAGCAGAAATATGAACTAGTGTTGAGCTGTTCCAAATCTTTCTGCATCAGTTTGTTTATATTTAAAAAGTACACATTGTTTCATATATCATATACGCAAAACAATATCCCAATTAAAATAACCTAACCATTCTGTCCTGTGTTTAATAAAAGCTTATTTTTTTTTTTTTTTTAACATAGAAATAACATTAACTTTGATCCTGGAAAATATTCAGTTTCATTAAAACTATAATTTCCATTTAAGTGAAAACAACAGAGTTGGCTTTGTTTAAAAGCTACAAAAAGAACAACTTTTCCAGCCATAAAAAGATGGTGAGAAACATGCAAGATAAGGAGCATTCACTGGGAAACTATAAAGTTTATTAAAAGCCTGATTCTTAAAACTCCAAGAACTCAAAATACTTTTCTGCACTCCCTGCTTTGCTCTATATTCACAAAGCTGGCAGAGAAACAAGTTATAGAAATTTAAGACTCTTCAAAAGCTTTACCACATGGAAAACAAACTGCAACTTTCCACATATGAGGAAATTCTCAACATACAACGTGAATTGAAGAAGTGTTAACTTACCCTGCTCATAGAATCAAAACATTTTCTGACCAATGATTCAACATCATTAGGCCTATCTTGAACATTTATCCAGTCTAACAGAGACACATTGAAGGAAGGCTGATCATCATCTCTCAATTCTACCGATGTTCCACTGTCCCCGACAGTAGCATTTTGACTGGATTCCTTCTCTTCTTTTACATTTTCAGGATCCGTGCCATCCAAAGGTGACCGTTCAACTGACTTGCAAAAAGAGGCTAACACTGATTTATTGTTCATTTTAGATAAATCAGAATAAAGCACCAGTTCAGCAGATTTCTCATCCTCAGTTTCTTCACTTTCTGCCCCTCCACGCTCAGCTGAAGAGTCCAGTCTTCCTAAACACTCTCTGTAACTATGTCTTGTTAGGCACTCCAGCAGGGGTATCTTGGCCATCACAGAAACAGCTGAACCCAGGCTTTTTTAGAAAGGGTAAAAATGAAAAACCATCAGTATGTGGAATCTAGTATTACACAATAGTCTAGATGCAAGCCACTTCTAAAGTAGTATTTTCATGTTTTAAAATTGAAGTGTCCTTAATAACCTATATGCTTTTTTGCATTAAAGTGTACATCAATTAGATAATTACATTTTCCAAAATCCTATAGTCAGTAGCAGCATCCTTAAAGGAAGGCTAATGAAGTTAGTAAAACTTTACCTCTTCTTTCTAAACTTCCAATTCCACTTATCTTTATAATACCACAAAAAGAAAAAATGACAGAAGTTTGAAGAAGTGAGACATGTCAATTTTTTAAAGTGCTTCTGTTTGCATTATACATGGATACCAAAGCTTATCAGCAGTGGGTTGTTATTCTTTGGATGTTAATTTTGTGAAGTTTCAATAGTTTCTATATAAGTGGTAAATACAGGAAAAAAAAGTTCAACTTCTATGGTAATCCATAGTCATGCTTTATTTGTTTAAGCAGCCAACAACAACTTATATTCTATTAGGCAAATTACAGATAGAAAAACCCTGTAGCACTAGTGTCCAGAAAGATATCAAAGGCTTTTCTGAAGTAATAGCCAGAATTTGTAGGCTACAAATACACATATACAAAGATAAATTTTGTCGTATAAATAACTTCAAATAAGCTTCATGCTTTATTCTCAATATAGATCATTCCTAACATGTTTTAACAAATTAAAAAGTCATTAATTTAGAAGTGCAAATATTTATTTAAAATATTCTGTTTAGTGTCTGAATTTATTGCCTAGCTAAGCCTAGTGTACATTTGGAAGGACTCCATCTCTTAAACAGCTGTTCATTAATGAGCTTATCTTCTGCATAATTTAATACATGCTTCTGTATGGTAATGAGTACAACGAAAAGTGTCAGTTAAAAAATGACTGCTATAGAGCAAAAAGCATTCTCAAAAAAAAAGGCAAAAATTCCAATAACTACATGCTTGAATAATTAAAACTAACAGCAGACACACAAGCCAAAAAATATATTTTTAAAATAAAGTAACTTTGGAGGTTGAAGTTGAATGGCAAACCTACTGTGTAAGTTTCAACTTGATATCATCTATGGACTGCAAATAGCTTGAATATACACTTTCAAACTTGAAAAGCAACTTTTGGTAAGAGTATGTACAATCTTCTAAATTGGCCATTATGGCAGCCCAGCCTTGGTGCTGAAGATGCTCGTCGTGTACAAGACCTTCACAAAAGGAGCAGAGCTTCTTAGCAACCTCGTACATTTCCTGCAGGGGGAGGAAAAAAAAAAGATCAGAAAGTGTGAACAACTGTAGACAGATTTTTAGTCTTATATCTTATATTGCTACCACCATGAAGTGAGATACTTAGAAAATGAAATATGACAGTGCTAAAATAGAAAGTGTTAGAAGACATACTAAGAAGCTGTGTAATTTAAGACAAGAATAACCCAACTTCTTTCACTCTTAGGTAAAAGACTATATAAATATATACACACAGACACAAATCTTTCTCAAAGCAGATGAAAGGAGCAGTTCCAAAAGAGGCCTTATGAAATTAAACACTGCTAATGAAAAAATTCAGTGCATACATAAATGAATAATAATGCTTGTACTATTCTGAAGGAAGCAGCTGCCAAATGAGGTACATTAGAGAGAAAGAAGAAACAAGTAAAAACTCAAGAGAAGCAGAGCAACATCACCCAGCTGAGGAGCAGGTGCATTAGATGCAGAGAAAGATGCACAAGGGTAATGGCAAGGCAGATATAATTGAAGGCTTTCAACAATTAATAAACCAGATGCAACACGATGAGCAGCACTGAAAAGCGCCCACAAGTCTTCAAGAACATACCCTGAAAACTTGCTGTTTCCAAACTACCATACAAACTGTTCCATTAAACAAAGACAAAAAGTCTATACTTAAGTATAACTGCTGGAAACAGGTCAGAATTTTGCAACTGCACAACTAGGCAGAATTAAACCAGAGAGTGAGGTAAGGCAAGCATCACATCCTATTAAAAGTAAACTAGTGCCAGCACCCTATTGCTGTTAATTCTGAAGTTTTAACTGCTAATAGAAGTACAACAGTAGATATTTTTAAGTTTACTATTTGAAGAAAACAGAGACTGGTCTCCAGTCTCTTATCAAGCACCAAAAATAAAACAAAACAAATCATATGGTAAATTTCCCAGCTCACTACTTTACAATAATATACTATATCGCAAATATTCTCCTGAGGATCCTCGTATGATGGTTTAGTCACCTACCCTCCAAGAAAGCACTACCACATTTCCTTTGAAAGTCACTTAATTTTAAAATTATTCAAATACAGTGAGAGGGCAGTGTTAAAATTCTAACAGCAGTATATTACAAAATGCATTTGTTGCTGACCACATGGTTAGCAGCACACATACATATACAGAAAAATTAAAGAGTCCAACAATGATAGTTTATCTCTCTCAAATAAATCATAAAACTTCAGATTGTTTTAATAAAACATTTCACAACTTCAGAATTTATTGACAGAAAGTGAAAATTGGGGGGGGGATTTAAAACGAAACAAAGAACAACAACAACAAGAAAAGCAAAAAAAGTTAGTCTCATCTTTGGTGGTAACAAAATTCCACTCCTTCCTAACTCCTCCTTCCTACCAGTTTATCCAAGCAACCAGCAGATGAACAATCAGTATGCACACATACTTATACGGTCAATTTTAAAGAAAACAAAAACTACTGCAAGATTTACGAAAAACTGTCCACCCATTCCTCAAATTTTTAAGGAGTTCCTTCTAGTGAGTATCAAGGTTTACTGACAGGTAAAAGAAGTTTTTCTGAACTATTTACATCTCAAACCAGACTAGCATTAAGCTCAAAATAACTGTTTTCAGCTTGAGGTAAGTTTGTAGTAATGTGTTATTAAGATAACAAACACTCTTTTCTCAAGGTAACCTTTAAGCTAACACACAGTATGCCAACCGGTATCAACAGTGGCATAGTAATTTCAAGATATGGAAGATCTTAAATAACAGACATAACACAACAGAATTTGTATTATCATCCTCCCAAAGTTAATTTTCTCAGTGAGAGTGAAGAAATAAGAGATACTATTCTGACTGCATGGATAACTGTTTCTGTCGGATGTACCAGGAAGATGGAAGAACAATGCTAATTACGATTTTTTTTTTCCATAATTCAACAGTACAGTAAGAGGAAAAAGAAAAGACTCTAAGTCAATCCTGTAATCCATATGTTCCAAACATGAGGGCTATAAGTCAATTTAGAATAAAACGCTGAAAGTTTCTGGCTTCCTTTGGAATATTTGTTACTGGTCACAGTTTTGTATACAGCTTAAATGCAGTTAAGAAAGAAATTAACATCTACACACTACATCTTTTCTATCGTTCCATCACCACTGAAATGCGTTTTCATGTGAGTGGACTTGTCCTTCCTCCCTTTTCTATAGGCATTATTTTGGGACAGAAATCCTTGAACTAGTTTAGAAGATCAATATCATTCTATTTCACAGCATCAGTATGTCTGCATATAGGGAAAAATTAAGCAGTTCTTTACTAAATGAATCAAGTCTAAAAACTGAATTATTTTAAGCATACAAATGCAACATACATTTTAACACTTCTCAATAAAGTTGTCAGCTCCAGTCAAGAAAATTAAAGTCTGCAAATGGTTGTTTCTGAGACTGATTTTTCACAGTATTTTCAGCAACACCCAAAGATACACAATAGTTTACAGACAGCAGGAAAAAAATATAGTAAAGATTGACGGTATTGTAGAGCTATATCCATCTAAAATACGCACACCAATATACCTAGAACACTGACAATTTCCCTGTACCACTGGCAACCTCAAGAAATACCACTGCCAATTCAAGACTAGATGAACCCAGGCTAATTTTAGCCTGCCTATATATTGAACAGTAGGTTTCCTAATTTCTTTACTCAATTGGAGGCTGACATGGAAGATTTTATCTGTATTTATCTGTATACTTATGTATATATACATATATATAAATATTTATATGTATATTTATATATATATACGTATATTTAGAAGAAAAAATGAGCAGAATACCTAAAAAATGGAAAATGTAGGGTTTTTTTTCTCTATCCATCCAAATGCTTTTCATCAGTTTCAAGACTGTCTGTATTGTCCTATTGCTTAGAAAAAGAAAACATAGGAAGCACAGTTTGTCTGAAGAATCTCTCTAAAGTTACTTCCAAAGAACAAAAGTTCTCAGGAAATGGAGGACTCTTTCCATTCTCTCCAAACCTGTGGTAAAAGGAAACAGGTCAAAGTCCTCTATTGCTACATACCTGACAGTCTGTATAAAGGTCTCCTCATAGGTTTCAGTCACCCTACAAACAACCTCAGGCCAATCAAAAGGAATACTCAAAAGTTAAATTTGTACAAATGCACATGGTATAGCAGAGTAAATCCTTCCACAAAAGATGCCATCAGAGCTATTGTTCCCAATTCATACACCTCAAAATAAGGTAGCATTTTTACTACATAAAACCAGAAACCTAGAAAAGTTAAGAAACCTGTAATTAAAATCATAGAATCATAGAATGCTTAAGGTTGGAAGGGACCTCAGAGGTCATCTAGTCCAACCCCCCTGCTCACGCAGGGTCACCTAGAGCACATGGCACAGGGCTGCGTCCAAGCGGGTTTTAAAGATCTCTAAAGAAGGAGATTCCACAACCTCTCTGGGCAGCCTGTTCCAGGGCTCTGTCAGCCTCACTGTCAAAAAGTGTTTTCTCAAGTTCCTGTGGAACTTTTGGTGCCCCACCTTGTGGCAGTTTCCTCCAGTACTATCGCTGTCCACCACAGAAAAGGGGCCGGCCCCCTCCTCCTCACTCCTTCCCTTGAGGTATTTAAAGACACTGATCAGATCCCTCCTCGGCCTTCTCATCTCCAGGCTGAACAGGCCCAGCTCCCTCAGCCTTTGCTCATAGGGCAGATGTTCCAGGCCCCTGATCATCCTGGTAGCCCTGTGCTGGACTCTCTCCAGCAGCTCCACATCCCTCTTGTCCTGGGGAGCCCAGAACTGGACGCAGTACTCCAGATGTGGCCTCACCAGGGCTGTGTAGAGGGGGACGATCACCTCCCACGACCTGCTGGAGACGCTCTTCTTAATGCACCCCAGGATCCCGCTGGCCTTCTTGGCCACCAGGGCACACTGCTGCCTCATGGTCAACTTGTCGTCCACCATGACACCCAGGTCCCTCTCTGCAGGGCTGCTCTCCAGCAGGTCCACCCCTAATCTGTACTGGTGTCCGGGGTTATTCCTCCCCAAGTGCAGGACCCTGCACTTGCCCTTGCTAAACTTCACTGTGAATACTTCACTGTGATGACATTGAACTTCACAGTGAATACCTCACTGTGATGGATACTGAAGAGTTTTTCATGGTAATTCCTCTTCATTAGATAGTTAATTATTCCATTAATTTCGGTCAATTTTGGTGACTGTATTCTTTGGACATTTTTCCATGCAGTTCAGGACTTATTGCTGACCCCTCCCCCGGCACAGCACAATCGAGATTCTAATTCCACCTCAGTCTGTTTCCCTAGTGTTAGTCCCGTCTTCATTAGCTTGCAGGTTAAGAGATGTAACTCCCCCCTGACAAGGAGCATTTAGATGCTAATATAAAACACTTCAGCCAGTGAAACAAAACACAGGACAAAATAAACTATAACTTCCAGTAGCTCGATTTCAAGCCATCCAGGTCATATTCTTGCGGCAAACAACAGAACTGGCTACAAAGCTCAATCAAAGTAAATCAACTGCTATAAGCAATTCAATCTTAATCCTGCCCTCATGATGGATTAATAAAAGTATGGGACAGGGCACTGATCCTATCTGATAATGAACAAGCTTCAGAAAAGCCTGGATTTCTATGGATGAACTAAAAGTGTGCCTGGCTATTAGACTAATAACGTAGCCAATGAGAATGGTAACTAGCAATTCGACCAGCTACACAATTTTTGCAATGCTAAAGAAAAAGTTAAGAAACTGTTCCAGAGTGTCCGAGGGCAGCCCTCTAATCAAAGGGAAACAGTGACTGTTAAAACTGCAGAGAAATGTCTGCTTTTAGGTGGCAAGATATGCTTCTTGGTCAAGTGTTATAAAGCATTTGGAACAAAATCAAAATAACCGACATTCTCTGACTAGAATCATGGCTTTAGGTGATCAAATGAAACAATTACTCATCTTTGGAAAAGCTGGCTGCCTGGAATTACTAGTTTGAAGATGACAGACATGAACTATGACAAGAAATGTGAAGTGCACCTACTAATCAACAGCGCAGGATTCCTGCATCCTTCTGGACAAGTAACAAAATGAAGTTCAGTTAAATCAATAGAAAAAACATATATATATATACACACACACACACACACACACACACACTAAATTAACAGAAATAAATTCCATTTTAGCAACAGTGCTAGATACCCAAAGATTAGACAAGATTAACAGCAGGCAGTGCAGAACACACTGTGTGAGGCACAGTTTGACCCCTCGTAAGCGGGTGTGTGTATGAACTGGTGCAAACACTGGGCTCTTCATTGCCCACACACTGCAGCTCAAGGCCAAAGCAGCTGACCTGGAAGAGGGAAATTAGGCTACTTGTAAAATGGCAAGCTGTAATACTTGAAGCACAGCTAAATTTTTAGTCAAAGGGAAAAATATATTGGGATATAAAACAAAAATAGGCTTTATTTAAAGGGACTAAGTCTCTAGATTATGAATTCTATATAATTAATCACCTAGGCCAAAACCAAGAAGTGAAACCCTTACATAGCTTAGATTTACGTAAGCTGAAAAATATATTGAAGATACCTTGATATAGAGATGATGGAATAGTGGAAAATCAAATAGGTGATAAGAGATTTGAGGTAGGAATATTTTTGGTTAGTAGATACTAAATCTAAAAAGCTTTTATATAAAAAGTCAGTGAAATTAGTTTCAATCAAAAAAAGGCATAAAGAAATTATTACTTTTACAAGTTCTTATACCCACACCAAGTAGCAAAATCACAAATATTCCAGTCATACTTCAGGCTTCTAGTTGAAGGAAAAGATGTTTACCAACAGTAAAAAGAACCACATTGATTCAAGTCATAAAAGTAGCTGAGTTGTTCAGGTGACAATGACTCACTCACATAGGCAAGAGCAGTATCTGAAGGAAAGATGCAAATCGAGAAAGAGCTTTCTGTTTTTGTTATGGAAAATGTACTTTTTTTTTTTTTTACTAGCACGCCTTATATTAAAAAAAGGCTGAAAGATGAAACAAGCAATGACTTAGTAACAGCTTAAGTTCATGTTATAAAAAGCCCTTAGCAAAATGTATTTGAGTTTTCTACACTTTTCAAGTTAACATGCAGAATAAGATTTTTTACCCAACTGCCCCAAATTTAGGCTACCAGTAAGATAGGGAGGAAAAAAAAAAGGCAGGGTAAAAGACAATGTGAACTAAAATATTATTTTTGTTCAAGCTGTACAGTAATTAGGGATGTCAGAAAAGGACAAATAAAATGCAGACAGCAAAGCAGGCTCCAAATCAATGCTCATCAGCTATAGCTGCTCTAAGAGAGATGAGGTAAATATAAACTTTTAGATAGAAAAGTGATGAAGAAAGAAAAGATATAGACAAAGAAAAATACCAGTTAGTGGACAGAATTACTATTCATTGTGAAAAAGAATATGGATGATCATATGCTTGTGTATGCAAAGAACAGATCAGAAAAAGTGCATCAGAAATAGCTATTCACCTTTCTTCACAGTGCAATCAGAAAAGCTCTAAATCAGCTGACAGAAAGGGTGTGTGGGGCGTGCGCCTTTCATAGAGCTCTACAGTCCACTTGCCAAGTCACAGATACACACAGAAGAAGTCACAGATACCAAAAGTCTGGTTAAATTCGAAAGTTTCTAGGCTGAGTTAGAAGGAGGGCGAAAACTTCAAATATTGAAGTCACTGCATCACAAAACAGCTGTCATCTTCCACACAAAAAAAAAAAAAACAAAACAAAAAAAACTCCAAGT
>VZSG01000156.1:1317723-1338787 GCA_013398315.1 Nothoprocta pentlandii
GCATTCTATGATTCTATGAAATTTGCAAGACGCAAATGCTGAAACTTTCACAAAACAACTCAATTTTGCAAAAATACCTCAAAATTTAAGGTACAAGTTACACACCTAGTCTATTTTAATGTATCCAGTGTCACATCCTTCATCTGTCTACTTCTTACCATCTCCTACCAAATCTGATTATACTGTATGCTCTGGAAAGAGCAGAGATTAGATTAAATACAAACCAGTAGCAACAAATATTCCTTGTTTTTTTTTGTCCCCAAACACAGTTACATACCAGTGTTAGTTATTGTTGGCAGGAATAGGCAAGGTTAGACTATGAGTTACACTTTAGACTGTATTCTTCCATTCTCCTGAAGCAAAGAATTTTTATCATATACTACCAATCATGTTCTCCTCTAAGTAATTAGAGCTATTAAAAATACTAATTTTAAGTACTGTAATTTTGCTTCTCTAATCTTGTTTAGAAGTTAGTAAATTCAGTGAAAAGGGACAAACCTCGGGACCCTTTCAATACAAGATTCTTCACATACATGTAGTACAAAGTCTCATATGTAAGATGCTCAATGCAGCTTTGAATGTATCATTCTCACAACTGCTAGAGAAGTTCAGAGGCTCCTTAGCTTTCTCCAGATCAGTATTAATAAGGATCAATATCCCATGCTCCCTCTTCTTCCCAGCTCAAAACCTTAGGGGAAAACCTTAGAACTGATGTTCTAAGCACACATTTTCAGTCTTCCCTTAGCTTTTTTGCTGAATACGCTTCAATGCAATACTGAAAAACTGCTTTAATGCTACACTAATACTCTGTCATACAGTTTTCACTCCCTGATACACATAAAAATCACAATAATCTATTCACTCTCTTTGCTCACAAATAATGTTTCAACATCATGTCCTCAACCTCCCCCAAGAGGTACCCAATAATTTTCCACAGCATAATACACAGCCTATGGTTTTCAAAGATTTAAAATTTTTGATAAAAATCAACCACTGGTGAGAAGGTATGTGAGATTCTAGAATATCACTCAAATTAACCAAAAAAGTATTTCACAAAAACTACTATCCCTGTAGCCCTTTTACAAGCTGGGAAATACTGGAAGGGGCAAGAGGTGGGATAGAAGAGACAATCTTAATCAAGATGAGCCTGCAGGCTAAAAATAAAAGCTCCATTCTGCCTAAATCCATGTTTAAAGACTTTTAAATACTAATCTGCTTCCCCCACTAATACAAACATATGCCATTGAGTATGAAGGGCTTTTTTTTTCCCCTTGAAAAATCAGCTACTGAGTCACCATCAGTCTCTCTAGGTTAATGTTACAAAGCGAGTTGGCCACACAAACTTTACCAGTCTTTTGACAACACATGCTTCCCTAACAGAAGGGAATTTACCATCAAAACAAGCTAGTCAAGATCTTAATTAAAACAGAAAGACTGCATTAAAACAAGGTTTGCTCTGTATATTAATATAGTCTTTATAGGAATAAAGACAAAAATAAACTCAAAAAGTTAAACTCTTAACAGTCTTGCTGACTTTCATAGCATCCTCTTTCCATTCTCACAAATAATGGTTTAATGTACTTGCAGTCTTGGTGGCTGAAGCCAGAATTTTCACATTTCCCTTATAAGGATTAAAAATGAAAGTCTCCACTCCTAGCTCACTATCCACTCTTCTCAGTACGACAGTCATATGATTCACAGATCATTAATAACTCCAGGCTCTGTTTACTAAGGCAGGAACAACTGTCAACAGGTCAGAGGGGAAGGAAAAAAAAAAAAAAAGAAATCAACTAGAAAGAAAAAAAACCCTTTGCCTAAAAAATCAGACAATATGTCAGGGTCAGATTATACAGTTTACTTCTCCCTATTATGACAGATAGGGAGAACAAGGAGAACAAGAGTACTCTGTAAAATAAACAAACAAAATCACCATTGACTCTGCATTTTTCACTGAATTCAGTTGTACAATATTAAAACAGTCATTTCACACACAGTGTTGAAATTGCATTAAAAATTGTCACCGAAACCAAGAAACTCTACTGCCAAGACAACATATTAAAAGCCATATACTACTACTCATCTTGCGCCAAGTGTTACACAAACATCTTTCCGCATACCCAGCCATGAAAGTTCAAATGTTCAACACACAACAACCCTTAATGCACTTATAATGTAAAGAAAATGAAACAGTATTTCCCAAGATGAAGGAAAGCAATCAGCTCAGCTATTGAGCACGTTCCAGCCATGCTCTTGAACATGTAGCCATTCACATCAGACACTTAATATGCTATTGCTGGGCATATAGCTTCCCCTATCAAAGTCAGGAAGAGGTAACCAAACTGAAATTCTGAAAAGTTTGTTTTCTATACAAAGAGAAATCAGCACTCAATGGAAAAAAAAGTTTTGGGAAGTGAGAGCTTACTTATCAACTCTTCAGCAGTTGTTCAGAGGTGAAAATCAAAATGGAAGCTTGGAAAGGTACTTTTGAGAATTATCCTAACAATTTTCAACTTGACTTAAAAACAATCTGTTTCTTTTGGAGTCTTGCCTTAGTGCTCTGTCGTCTTTTCAGAATCTTTAGTCTGCCTCAACAGGAAATGTTGTTCCTTGGTAGGTGTTTTTATTTTGCAAGTGCCATAAGAATACACTTCCACAAAGCTGTACTACATTTTACTTTTGACAGAAGTGTAGAGAACACTTAAGAGGTAAGCACTTCTCAACATGTACCTTGAAAGGAGAGAATCCCAAAAATATATCATCACTAATACAGCATTTTCCCTGCCTTTTGAACAAATTGTTTCAAAATTTATATCAAGCAACCTCTCTGACATGCAAAAAGGTTATTTTTCTTTGGTTTGCAAGGACAGTAAGAGTTTACTTACCACAGCAAGCTGCGTCCGTGATGCTACTGTATGAAATACCGCAGGCATCATTAGAGATTCTTCTACCTTTAACTCCATCTCATTCTCCGCAGAAAAGGTGGTTTTGGGGATGGCTGGTGGACGTTCACATAAGATCATTTCTTTGTTGAATAAAAAAATTGGATTGGTGTCCTATGCTCAAAGAATAAAACAAAAGCCAGACATTGAGTAAATGCAATACGCTGTTCAATCACCAATTTCTCCATCAGGTACATAATGCATCTTAAAAGCACACTGAAATCCACATGTGTAAGCTGAGTGCTTAAAAAAATCACTGTCACAAAATAGAAGAGCCCAAGCACAACACAGATGAATAGTAAAGAAACCATTAATGACATGTTTTTCTTCTTCTAAAGTGTGATTTATAGAAAAACACAGTATGCACTTACTGTTCCAGCACTGTAACTACAGACTCTTCTGTCTGGTGCCATACATTCTCCTCCATTGACAACCAGCACCTGGTGCTGAATAGCAATCTTGTATTTTGTTTGAATTGCATGTTTCAGGTCAGCCACACTGGAAAACAGAACAGGATGGAGGAAGGTGGGGAAAAAAAAAGAAAAGATGGATGTCTCAGTTTCTCTTACTCTAAATATGCCTGTTATAATGGCAGGTATCTTGTCTATATTGAAACAGGACTTAATTTCTATCATCTACTTTATTTTTATTCCACATTAGTCTGTCGTACTCTACCAAGTCCATAAGCAAAAGGAGGAGTTCCTCTAAAGAACTGGTATAACATCAGCAATCTTCTTTCAACATTGCTGGAATTCTGGATGAAATCACATCAAATATTTAAGATGACTCTAAAAGTCATATTATAATCTTTGAATATTTACTTAATGAACACTTAACTTATTGCAGCTGCAGGAGACAAGAACCAAAGTATTTAACACTTTATGCATAATGCAAACAATTTCACCTAATCAACTCTGACTGATTTACCATATACAAAGTGCAATACAATGTGCAGCAAGAGAAAATTAGACAATCCATATGCATACAAACATGTATAAACATTAAGCACTAACACAGAAATGCTACTTACAGTATAAAAATCAATTACCAAAAATAACTGATTGAATATGACAGTATGAATTCACCAAAAGCACCTCAAGAATGCAAGTTTATACTTGAACGGCTTCTTTCTCAAGAACTGCTAGACTGAAGGAGGAATCAGCCTACACAGGCTGCAATGTGCACTGACTGGCAATCCAGATATTGTATGCACTGTGACAGAATGTCTCAAATTACCAAAATGTGTATAAGGTTAAGGACATACATGCGAATGATCCAACATTAGTTCTGAAACAGCCGAGATAAAAGGCTCTATTTCATGTTCAATAATATGTCGAGTTTTAGGGGGCTGTCTGGACAGTAGCCTTATGTTGAAGTATTTGTTGCAGTATTTGTCAGGCCCTGGACTGACCAGAGACCTACGAAGTGTACAGGCTATGATGATGCTTTACACTGTCTACCAGATCATAGTCCTAGGAAAAGAATGTAATACACCAAGATGTCTCTATAAGGTTTATTGTGATTGCCAGATTCTTTTTCACTGCACTTTGAACGTAAGTAAAGAGAAGAGCTCTTGGATTTTACTGTGCATCTATCACTGCTCACGCTTCAGGCAGCTGAGAATGCAAAAGCTCCTATTTTATATGTTGAAAGCTGTGAAACAGGTTGGAGCTTTCAACAAATGAATGACAACTGCAATTAGCAGAATTCCTTCTTCTATGAACAAAACAGGGGAAGAGAGAGGGTGTATCCACCACTGAATTATTTTGAGAAATGTCACTGCTTTCCCTGTTTTTGGGTAGAAACATAATCAGCAGACCGGGACAAAGCACCTGCTGCTAATTGCTTCATACCTGATCAGCAAGGCAAGTTACTAAGAGTAGTAAGGAGTCTGAGCGCTCAAGAGTCTGGTGGTGCTCTAAACAGATCTGCAACTCTGCTGAAGGAAGTTTACCTTATTGACCAAAAAATTTGTTTTTCTATAGCACTGTATTTTCTGACATAGAACTTCACCTATGCCAAGACGTAGGAAGAAACACAGTTATAATGTAGACATTACTGTATATGTTATGAAGAGGACAGAAAGAACAGAGTGGAAAACAACAGAATTCAACTTTTCCAAAAACAAGAGAAAGTATTTTTCTTTCACACAGCAAACACAAGCACCAAAAGAAGAATCCTCACTCTTAACCCTTCTATCTAAAGTTGCTTTTTGACAGTTCAAAAATGCAGAATATGTCTTAAGCATATTCTGGACCAAGTCATTACATTCAGGATGTAGGAAAGGGATTTAAATGGAAGTGTTTTTATCTGACACACTCTTATTCCACCTCCAAATGCCCAAGTTCAGGAGCAGTTATGGAGGCACATACAAAAGCAATAAATCACAGAACCTTATAGGTGGTATTGTAAGTGACGCCTTCTGCAAACAGTGTGAGACATTTCTCACTTATCAGTTGTGCATGAGAAGGCCCTGGCAAGATCAAGAGCTTAAAAGACTCACGTAAGAAGAAACTTGAACATATCAAAGTTTTATAATGCAAGAGTAGACTTGGATTATCGAGTCCTATTTCCTTAGCATTTCAGTATTATCAAGGAATCTATCCAGGAAAGCCTCTAGGAAGGCCTCTTTTGCAAGAAGTGGAAGTCCAACTTCCTCTAGTACCTACATTAAAATCCGTGAGCTGAAACATACGGAAAATATCACCTGAAAACGAAAACAACAAAAAACGCACAGAAACTACACACGCTGCACAAACAACTTTAGTCTGCAGATGATTTTTATTCTCTGAAAGTGTCCCTGAATGTCCCTCAGTGCACCTCAAAGAGAAACGTTTCTGGATGAGTGATGATGCAATTTAGTATTTCAGTGTTGAAAAGAACTGTTAGCAAGAAGAGAGGCACTCTCCATCTCTGAAGACTTGCCAGTGGAGAAGCACATGCAGGATCACCTAGAAAACTACGTACAGCGTAAGTGCCCTTCCTTTACGGCATCAGATAAAGCTAACAGAAACAGTTTTGATACTAAGGCATTGTAGATAGCCTATTAAACCACAATAATATTTTGCTTTTTTTTTCCCCCCCTGTAAGTGCTATGCAAGTATTGCTCAGATATCTTACTCCAAAGAGTTTGATTTTGTTTGTAATTTCCAAGTCAGTTTTACTGTAGTCTTAGGGCCAACATTGTCCAAGTCTGCCCCAGGCAGTGGTTCACAAAAATCTCTGTAAACACCTCGAGCTGCCCATCTCAGACACTCGGTATGAAATATGCATCACATCTTCACAACTGTTTCAAAGAAGATTGTCTTGCAAGTCCTCATAAAAAAGCAAACATGCCATGTATGTGCTCAGAAAAAAAAAAAGAGAGACATAAAAACCATGCCCTTAACCAGCCTTGAAAACAGCTTCTTCCAATTCATGACAAGCTAAACCTTTTCCAGAGGAATACTAGATAAAAACGCAGCCCAATAAAGAGCACAGAAAAAGAGAAATCATTCTGACAACTTTTCCAAAAAGCACCCAATCTTAACACTGGACGTACGTAAGGATAATAGGCCAATAATATGTATTGCTTTCACTGCCCCAGAAAGCAAGAGGCAGGATTACCCAGCCTTTACTCCTTTTTGAGACCTTAACCAAGCACAACCACCTGCAGGACAGTGACAGCGCTAATTCAAGAAACCTCAAAATTCACCAAAATGAAAAATAAACACAGAGGAGAAAACATATGGACATATTGAAAACCAACCGAGTATCACCTGCCCAGCACACTTGAGGAAAAAAAAATATATATATACATACACACACACACAAAGAAAAACCAAAAGAGCAAAGACACACACACACAAAACCTAATACATAATTTCCTTACTTTTGTACAGCAAGTTCTGTATCGAAGGTGAGAGTAGTTCCAGTGTTGACCAGAAATACATATAGCTTCATGATGATTTCTTTAGGGTTCTGAAATTAATTCCTTCCACCACTAAAATCATTTAGAACCTGCAAGGAAATTAAAGTGTTATTTTAACAAATGAATTTTAAAAAGTCAACTGCTAAATGCATTTACTTTTGAAAAAATACATGAAGATATAGGGTAGGTCAAAGCATCAACACTTGGAACTTGCAGTTCTTTGACCATTACTGAATGCATAGATGCTCCTGTGATCAGAAACATGTGAGGGAAATCTCCACATACAGAGATGGCCTGGGAAAACACAACAAAAAATGCACTGGGGGAAGGGGAGATGTATGAGTTCAAATTGCAGAGGTCACTATCACATATCATTAACTGGGTTTCTCTATTATGAAATGCACTTTAAAAGCTCCAGATCCGGTTACTTCCAGCTGTCTTTCCCAGACTTCAGCAACAAGGTCTACGGTTTAAGTGTTGATTCCTTAACTGACAACAATTACCATCTGTTTACTTCTTACTAGCCATATCCACAGCTTTTCCTCTCAAATATGTGGAATGCTGTTATATGAAAAATCACTAAGATTATTTTTCAAAACTATTACCCAGTTATTGGCACATGCAACCACCCAATTTACACACTTGTTCCATCTCCAGGAGCTTTCAGTTTTCACTAGCTAAATCTGTAGCTTTTCTCTTAGTAGCTATAAACCACTATAAGGTGACCAAGACAGGGCAGTCTAATACACCAGACATTTACTCAATACATTACCCTGCTACCTTCAGCATGAATGATAACAAGCAAGTCTTTTGTTCTTCATTTTATGTAACTAAAGTAAAACACTGATTTGCACCATAAGGTATTTTAAGATGTATAGAGCATTTCAGTAGCAAAACTTTTTCTTTCCTTCTCATAAGTTCAGAAGTTTACCAGTGATCTCCACAGTAATACAGGTACTACACTGGACAAGCACTGCTGTCGTGATGGCGCTGCAATAATTTCAAGCGGAAGTTACGACAAATGTAAGGTGTTAAAGTCCCAACCACTCAGCAATATTCTTGCATCACTACAAGCTTTTTTTAGGATTAGATTACTTCACAGGAAGTGCAAGTCTTCCATCTTTCCCTGAAATAAGAACAGGACACACCCAAAGCCTACACAGCCAGCTCTACTATTTTAAAGTCAGTTTGATTTTTCACTTGTCTCCACAGACAAAAACTGACAAACTGTGAGAACATAAAATAACTAAAAATCCAGTAAAATTGGAGGGGGAGAAGGAAGGAAAAGATGCACAACACATCATACCAGTAAAATTACTCCAGAAAGTCAAAAGAACTCCTGTCAAGAGCATAACTTCTCTACATGTGCTGTTCAAGGATTAGGAGATGCAAAAACAAGTCACGACATGTTTGTACAACAAGCCTTTAGAAAACGTGTCACCCCAAATACCTACCAACAGAAGCAGAAAAAACATCTCATATGAATTGAGCATTATTGTCCTCACACTTGAATTCTATTCTAGACAATGGTAACAGCTCCACTTTACACTGAGAAAATAACAATATACACTATAAACAAGGTTACTAGACAGGCAAAAATGCCAAACTTCAAGAACAACTGAGCAAATCCCCTCCAGAGTGTTCACCACAAATTCTCCTACTCTCCACCACGAACGAAATAAAAAGCTTGCGTAGTACATAATTTTCATATAATAATTAATTTGCAAATTTAAGTGAATTTATCAGGAAATCTGATTGAAAACTTTGACTTGTGTAAATAAATGGAAATTTTAAATTGAACACCTTTTCACTTAAGTTCACAGAGCTAACTCTTCAAAGAATAAAAAATGTTATCAAGATTAAGGATCTTGATAAAGGAAAAGTTACCTTCAGGCACTACATGAAGCTCTTGCTTTCTTCAAATGCACCAGCAGAACAGATGTGCACATGTGCTTTACTTGATGTTGGCAACAGCACAGCATGGCTGCTCAAAACAAGGGAGTATCTGCAAAGAGACACAGAATGCAGTTGTAAGTGTCACTAAAAACCAAGGATTTTATAATCATTTTTGTGCCTAACACAAGTCAGTGCCTGCCAATATGAGGAAGAAATTATAAAAAGAAAAAAAAAAAGGCACTTTTGACTTTTTTTATAATTAAGAATACTATCCAGTTATAGTTAATGCTGAACAAATTTCCTTCCCCCCCATCAAGTTCAGTTTAAAATAACTTGGTATCCTTTTTCAGTATTTACAAAGAGTCAAATAAAAAGTTCCCTTTAAAGAACTGCCTATATTTCCCTTATTCAAAGGTGTATTATTTCAGAACTAAGGCAGAATGCTGAGCCAATGCTAAGCACAACACAGAGCCTCACAGGACGGAGAGCAATTAAACCAAGGAAGTCCAGAGTAAGAAGGCATATTCGGGCTACCTTCTACAAAGGAACAGCCTAATCTTGCAGATGTAACCAAGAGATCCCTGGAGGAAGCGACGCTTCCCCTGCATTCTCCCTCCTGTGAAGCTGTTCGTCCACTTTCAGCACAATCATTAGACTTTGGTTTCGTTACCAGCTGGAGAGTTTGCCCTTCCCAGCTGCCCGTCACTGTCATCCCTGCCAGGGGCTCCTCCCTCAGAACTGCTGTTTAAACCACAGTGATCAAACTGAGTGAGATCAGCAAAGGTCAACTTTTTAAGCTAAGCTGGCTCGTTTTAACTGTGGCCAGACAGGCAGCAATGCTAAGAGGGGAGCCCCAGTGAAGGGAGGCAGGACAAGCAGCTGGAATCTGCTGCCTGTTCTCCCGGGATGGGGAGAATCTGCATGAGCAAATCCCGAGCTGACAGTTTTCCTATTTCATAGCAAGGTTTTTGAGATGAGATACTGTACAGGGTGAAGATGCACTACTAAAAATAAAAGTGCTGAAGCCCCAAAACCATGAGAACATGTACCTTAGCTTATTTTTGTTTTACTGTCAGTAGCATAAATTGCATAAAATCTCAGCCCAAATCTGAAAATTTACATGGAGATTAAAAATGGCTTTTACATATGCATAGAGAAGATTACTAATTGCTTGACACAATACTATTCAGCTTTTAAATTCTCTTCCTCCCTTTTACCTAGTCCATCATTCCTTGTGCTCAAAATGCACATATATAAGAAGGCAGTGTGCAATGCCAAGAAAAGAGGCAACCTGTTTAAGTAGTACCATCGGAAAACCAAAAATTGAAACATCCTTCAACTACTAAAATCCAATTTTGCTACTGACTGTAGTGGAACTTGAGCACGTTCAATTTAACAGTGCTTGCTTTAGATCAAAGCAATGGAAATTGCCATGAATTTAATGAAGAAACTACTGAGCAGTTCAACCACAAATGAGGACTCCAGACCTATCATTTCTACACTTTTGATTTCTTAATGGTCTCGAAGAAATTAGAGGCAAGAGTCGCTTCTCCTACCCAATACTTAACATGCAATCCTGAGTAGACAGAACTGCACTCAGGTAGGCAGGGCAAATGCATTCATATGTTTGCACTGTCAGGTTATCAGTTGGAGAAGAAAAGAAAGTAGAACTTACACTCCCAAGGTCACCACAAATTGAAATGAGTAGTTCCTCCAACAGACAAAAGAGTTGCAAAACACTTGTGCCCTGAAGGCTGCTTTCCCTGCAGATTCCCTGGTGCCTAGCGCAGGCAGGCTGCAGCCCGTGCTGCAGGAGCAGCTCCTCGGGGTGCCTCTCCCAAGGCCTGTGCACACAGCGCGTGCAGGGACTCGGGTCAGAGCTCTCCTCACCTCTGGTTGAACCTGACAAACAGTTCCCAAGATCAATGGAGGCAGATGCTTCCAAACTGGCCACAAGGGCTTACGGCTCCTTTCTTTCAGAAGCATAGTTAAAACAGGTTATAAAGGCAGCTGCTATTCCAAATCTGTCTACTAGTTCCTAGTACACACTAATACTATGATTCACCAGTAACATGATTTTAATACAAGCTTGGAGTGTAAAGCCAGTCCCATCAACCTTCAAGAACAAGAAGAAAAACACATTTATTGACATATTTTTCCTTTGCATTTATTTTAACAGACTATTAAGAAAATTGCAGGAGTTTCTACACCCAGTGTGACATTGCTGAAATTATCTAAATCCATTTTAAGGTTAAACAGTAAAAAAAAATTGACAACTATGAGAGACACAGTTACTAGCTACATAACCATATACACAGTAACAAGATGACTAGTCCACCCACATTTATTACATTTTGCTACATTACAACTATGCTATCATAGAAAGTAGATCGTTCAAATTGCGGGATGGAAACCTGCAGGATCAACAGGCAGGAAGTATTATTAACAACATCAAAACAACAATAGGGACTTCTGTAGTAAATGCAAAAATAGAAGATAGCATAAATTAAGAAAAATGTTGATAAAAATGACAGTACAAATAGTACACCATTGAGGAAGGAAAAAAAAATCCGGAATTTATTCACGAGATTTGTTTTAATATCGGTATTAATTAACTTCGCATTAACTAAGGGAAAATAAAAGTCATCATCATAAGGGAAAATATTTTGCTCACAAATAAGTATTTTATATGATTACACATTTTGTATTAACATTGCAATTTGCTTCACTTCGCAAAATTATTCCATCCAATATAAATCCTAGAACAACTCCATACTTTTAAGATACACTATATCGATAAGCAGTTTCGATTCAGCTCATAAGTTTTGTAATGTAGACTGTTTAGTTCAGCACATACTCATTGCTTCTACCATCTGCAAAAGGAGATGAATGGCTGTTTACAGACCTTCCCTTTCTGTAATTACAGTCTGAACGTCATGGGTTTCACAGCATTCCACAAATAATCCTATGGCTACATTAGCCATCCACTGCTGCCACTGCGCGCTGAATCACCGCTCTATTTTGACTGCTCCATTGTTCCACAGTACAACACTTTCCAACTTTGAAACTCCAACAGGACAAGGCAGCACAAAGAAAACAAAATTTGTGTGGTCCATTTAGGTTTACAGTGACATTATCAACTTCACTTTAAATCCATTAAATTTCATCTGCGATATTCGGATTGCTTTTATAAGTGCAATTTTTTGACACCTCATGCTCCATGCCTCTTCTATAAACTGGTTTGTAATTAGTAATGCTGTCTTTTAAAGAATTAAAAAAAAAACAACCCTGAATCTACAATAAACCACGTCATAGTTTATTCACAGTCATGGCTTCTGTAAAATCCCAGAAGTCTGAAAATCTGTTTTATAGAAAAACAGCACGGCAGCAGTATACACCACCTTGCATTTAGCGTCTGGGGAAATATTGTTTTATATCTATACAGCAAGTGCTGAGCTTATGAATGTTTCATCTCCTAGGCCAGAAAGGATCCAGATGTCCCTGTTCCTCCCTCAAGTTCATCTCCAGGATGGAAGGGGCTCCACTCTGGCAGCAGGCAGACAGAATCACCCAAACTACATATGCAAGCCAAGATGCTTCCTGTTCATGCAGAAGCCTGCAGTGAACTTTCCACACTGCTACTTTCCACACTTCTAGGTATTAGACATTCACATCTTCACGGCCATCACCTGTAGGACTCTGATGAAGGACAGTTCTCTGCTCTCAGCTGACACTGCACTGCAGGCAATGGGTACTGTCTCCAGTGAGTCACAAAGTGACCTCTGATTACGAGCGTCAGGTTTCTCACAGGAGAGGCACTGGAGAATCTCTACCTGTTGAAAAGGGCAATTCATCTGAAGCCAAGTCTGACAGATCTGCCACACACAAAAGGGCTCTTGCACCATTTCTCATCTACTAAATATCAATATTTTTGAAAACAGTTACTCTTACCCAGAGTAACTGCCTCAGGAGGACACGCCTTTATTACCTCTGGGAATGGAAAACAGCTTCTGGGGTTATCAACTTTTTAAGCCATGTTGCAGCTCCACACAGCAAACCTTAAAGTTGATCTTGGAGATGCTGCAAGTCCTATGATTTCACCTTTTGTACCTCTTTTTGATCATGATTTCCTGTTTCACCAAAGTTTAGGCAACTGTGCAACAGACAAAGCATAAGGACTAACACAGAACGTGCCGTTGCCTCAGTTGGTTTTCTTCTCCTTCACAGACACACAGGTCTGCCTGCTATTCCATTTCTGCCTTTTCAGGGGTGAATCTCCAAAAATGCTCCTTTCTCTCCGTGTAACTGGAACACTTCACAAAGGGTTTTACAGAAGGTATTTCCTAATATCAAAGGAAACAGAATATATATATTCTAAGCTAAATTTAATGGGGGAGTGGAAAGCGAGTGAAGAGAAGAAAAAAAAAAAAGAGAAAAAACCCACACCCCCCCAGTCTTTCTTCACACTGATCACAGTATCACCATCACTACGAGTATATTTGAAGGGGCTTTTTTCCATGCTGGAATCAATGCATCTAAGCAGAAACACGTCCTTTTTTAAGGGGACCACAATCATCACCAGAAGGACAGAATTACCTCATTATGATTATATATATTTTTTCCTACTGCTTTAGCAACACAAGCACTTTGATTTCTAAATCACAATGCAAATTTATAACTTTACCTGTACAACTGATTGCTGAAAGTAAATATGCCTAGGGTGTTAAAAAAATTAAAAACAACTTCCTAAACTACATGATGAATATGCAAGGTGTGTCCCTCTTCATTCAGATACAGAGAAGAGATTCAACTGGCTTTCAATCCTTCATTACTTACTAATATCAAGACCTACAACTTCATTTTGAAGGCATGTTGTCTTGAGAAAGGCTGTCAATCCCTGACATGAGTAAGGTGTCATCTGGAGCTCTATATACAATTGGATTTTGCATTGGACACAGTTACTTAATTACAGCATCTCCAACAGCAGCAACTCTCAAGCTAATGGTCAGTAAAGTAAGTCTTTCTGACACTATTAACACGGGAAAGAAGTTCAAATTCTTCACAGCAGCCAATAAAAATGCCTAAACCTCTATTTTCCAATTCACTAAAAGTTTTCAAAATTCACAGTATATAAGTCCTAGAAAAAAAAAAAAACTAATAAAAGGACTGAGCATTATATATAATGTCCACAATAGCTTTTCACAAAATGAACCATACGAGGCTCTACAGGAAAGCAGGAGCAAAGCTGAGCTGTGCTACCGAAGTCTCCCATGTTCTCTCCGTGCAGGGAGGCAGGTGCAGCAGAGGGACTGACCTTTCCAGCTCCTCGACATCAAAGCAGCCCCACTCGGCTAGGTAAAATTTACACTGTGCATTAAGGAGTATCTTCTTCATTGCTGTGGTCCAAAATAAAGCAGCTTCTTACAAGCTCACACACAGCTTTTATCACGTCCTCTAAGAAAACAACATTTTCCAACATGTTTATGGGACAACAAGCAAATTACTAGACACGATGTCATGATTCCATATGTATGTATATAATTATAAACACTTCAGCTCTAAGTGTTTGCATCTGTTTACTTCTTTCTTTTCATTGTATTTGAAGAGCAGCCAAAGCACAATTCACAAACTGGACCAGACAAAGGTTTTTCTCCAACAGAAAGAAAATTTACTATCTTTTGTAAAAACAACCAATAAACAAACAAAAAAAAAATCCCACATCTCTTACCTGAGAAACTTCTTGTGCTGATAGAAGTCAGAAAATAAACTAAGGCTTTCCAACACGCACATCGCTAGAAAACAGTCCACAGCCTATAAAAATGCTCTTCTCCTTTCATTCTTTTATTTCGAAATGATGGAAACAGCCATTCTATACCTGTTTGGGACTCTGACAAAGTTTACTAAAGGTCTTTTCAGCCTTCTTTTAAAAAAAAAGTATATTTTTGCCATTTAACAACCATTTGCAAAATACATGTTTGCCTCCAATTAGAGATTAATATATTCACTTTGCAAAGAATAGTACTCTTGGGTACATGCATACATACAATATCAGGTTGTTTTATTCAGATTACTCCATGCTAGTGGAAGGAGAGTCTCTCTAGACATGAACACTTAAAATAACCAGTATGAAAAAAAATATATAATATTTGGAAACAGTTCTGCACGAAAGTCAAAAGAAATGTCTTTTACATCTTATATTGCACTTGGACAACATATTTGTACTAATGCTTCTCTTTCACAAAGACTTTCTGTGGCCAGCTAAAAGCAGAGTACCAGTTCTAGCAGACCATTTCTCAGTCAGTTCTATCATTCCTTTCCTGCACTGACTTTCAGCAGGGCCCTTTCCACAGTTACTTGGGGTAAGCTGCATTAGTATGCTATAAGTTGGAAATAGCTTACTTTCCTGTATGAACTACTCTATGATCCAATTCAGCATACAACTCCACACACTGTTGTACCATCACTACAGGCAGAAAGCAGATGATGGGTACAGCTGGCACTTAAGTTAGCACTGGCATCCCAGAAAAGAGGATTTTTAAAAGCCATCATTCACATCTGCAACTGCCCAAGTCACTGTAAGTTATTAACAGCCAACTTCTCAAAAACCCATATTTAATATAACACCATTATCTTGCAGGCTAAGATAACTCAAAAATGGGCAATTACTACAGAAGGGATCAAGGACAGAGTTCCTGAAAATACAGACTATGAGGCCTGCATCTCCCACCAAACCCTCTCTAGAGCATCAGAATACTAGAAAGTATTTTTTAAATGCCTCATAACTTAAGAGGACTTGTTTTAAAGGATAAATGCAAAGACTGTAAGATTTATTGAATAGCACTTATTACCCAAGAATGAAAGCACTGCAGTTAGAAAAGAAAGTGAATGGAACAAGACTGACAACGAACTACAAGACAGGATCACTGGAATACACTCTGACCTCCTGCATGTAAGAAGCCACAGGACTTCTTAAGAAAAAGCTTTCATTTATACACAATCATATTTTAGAATAACATGAAAGATTTTCCAAAACCAAGAAAAACTGCTACAATCTCGATCAGCTGTTATGAGTAGCAACTCACAAACTCTTTACAATTCTTTATATGGATGTTTATGAATCTAGTCTTTTAATCTGGATCATCCAGAGATGGAATTTCTCTGCTTCTCATTTTCCTGATAATTTGTGCATTATCTATGAGCCACCTATGAATCTCCTATTTAATCAATGTTCTCCTTAAAGTTGAAACAGATAAGTAAAGCACCAGTATCATACACGTTCAGTATCACCTCCATCCTCCCAGAAAATACATATTCAAAGATCACATCTGTTTGTTTTTGGTGAAATCCCTTGCTATTCTATCTGCATGTTATACAATTGGAAATCAAATTCAGATCGCCAAAATTTCTACTGGCATCAAAGTGAAAGATAACAGCAATACATAGAAAAATTATTCTTCAAACCCATCCTGCAGTTTATCTGTTACGTCTTATCTCAAGAAAGTATTTAGTAATTTCCAGCTGCCCTTCCTTTTTCCCCCCCCACATTAATCTTTGACAGTTTAAAGCAGCTACTCAAGTGCACTAACGTTTGTTATATAACATATTGTGGATTTACACACTATCACCAATTTAAGAACTAAAAAAAACTCGCAAAGAACAACTGTTGATGTATTACAGCAAAACTCCTTCCATAATCAACCACAGTGTGTCATTTGCTGTCATAACAGGCATATAAAATTGCCTTGTTATATTACGTGCACTGTTAGCCATTCATAAGTACTTCATCCCTTTAAGGAGATGTTACATAAGTAGGTAAAGTTTGCATTCACTCCCTCTGAATTTTGTTCAGATAGAAACGAAGGTTTTTTTAAAGCAGTATCCGGATTTTTGTTTCAAAGCAGCAAGTGGCAATCAGGGCTGAAACAAGTGTCTTTCAAATAGAAACAAATATTTGTGCTGAATATTTTTAGTATGATGTATTGCAAATATGCTGCTGGTGAATTCAGCATAAGTCTAATACATTGAAAGAGAGCTGAGAGTCCAGTTACACAGTATATTCTTATGTAATATATATCCTTATGTAAGAATCTCCATTTCATATCAGTTTAACCAAAATACATACTTTGAAGGACAGAAGCAAAGTTGCATCAAGAAAAAACACTATTTCAAAGTAGGAACTTTGGCTACCCTAGGCACAACTACCCCAAACAGGGATCAAATCTGTAGTCTTGATATACCAACTCATCCATTAGGCATCAGTATAGACCAAACAAAAATATAAGATAAAAAATGTGACATTTAGAAATCTCACAACACAGGCGAAACAGGGTTCAAATGATAAACAGGATACTGTGTGTTGGTAATATTAGTAACGAACAGCATATTTGATGGAATGCAATTCAAACATTAAAATGTATATTAAAATATACATAGCGCTAGACAAATTACAACAGTTACAAAAGAACTCAAACACCAAGTAAGAATTTTTGGAAACTCAGGAGCAGCCTACCTCATGCAGCCACAGAAATCCAAATGCCATCTGAACAGAATTTGTTTTAAGAGATGTCCCATTTCTGAATCCTTCTGGAAGTAAAACTCTACTATAAATTATTTCTGTAATCCACTTTTTACTTCTAAAATACATATAGCTCTCAAACTGTTCAAATTGAAAATAGCATAAAAGTGTTTAGGTACACCTTATCAAGAATAATAAAAGTGATACATTGGTTTTTTTTGCATCGTGGAGTCACTAGTTTCATCTCATCCTCCCAACTAAAAAGATCAGACAGTTCAAATACTGAACTTGCTATTTTTCCACTACTACCAAAATAGTCTCTTTTTCCTGAAAAGATCAAAATATTGTTTTGGAAATGATCCATTAGAGGTAATAGAGCTATTTCATAATAATAATTAAAAAAAAAATCTGAAGTCAGAGGACCTTCCTTAAGCAGTGCTGATGTCGTTTAAACATCCCCCCATCGTCTGCTTAGCACAATCACAGCATTACACAGCAAGTCCCAGATGCAGAACATTTGGGACCCAGCTAGTCAACAAAAGCAATTTTACATTCTATTTACAGATCAACAGGTAACCAATAGAGATGAGGGATGAGCTAAGCGTAACACTTTAAAAACACTTAAAAACAAGTCACAGCAGAGAAATGCTGCCATATGATACAATAGTTTTCTGGACCCACTGACTAGAAACATTTGTATTTATGGAACATCACCTTGATGCAGTAAACACAATTCAGCTGCAAAGTCTGTTCCCAAAAGAAACTAGCAACATCTTGGATGCACACAAAAGGTTACACTAATAGCCACAGCTACTTAACAGCACAAAACCCTACAGGAACCACAGAGTGCAAACCTGAACAAGAAAAGTTAAAAAAAAAAAAAACATCCCCGAGAGGGACAGGAGGGACAGAAGGCCAGCAAGAATTCCCCTGAGCCCATGGGGCTCTCCTAACGGGCGGACAGTAAGCAAGTCCACCTGAAACTCTCTGAAAATTTCACATCAGTAAGTTTATTTTGGTATTTCTATCAGCAACTGTGAACAGTAATTTAGGAATGTGCAGATCCCATTCCCTTTAGAGGGCACATTACCAACTAAATCCATCTCCAGCCAAGGCTCAGAATGGTGGCAGAAGTAGCTGGTGCACAGCCACAGTGCCTTCCAACTTCTTTCAGCTGAACTTCAAACTAAATTACAAGCAGGCCTGCAAAATGAACTAACCCAAAAATAGTCGTGTGTTTTGCACAACATCCACTAAGTCCTTAATTAGCTCACAGAATAAACCACTGTTAGCAATTTCTCTAACACTATCAATCATCTTGCAAGCTTTTACAACAAAGAATTGACAAAAGGATCCTGCCACTCTTGTTTTTGGAGTAGGTCAGCTACAAAATAAGATTTTTAAAAAAGTCTAGCAATTATGCATATAATTTACATATCAGAGGTACTACTTTTCTATGTTCTCAGTATCAGTGCATTCAAACAGGTGTTGCAGTACCATATAGCACTATCTTGGAAGCCTACACCTTGTAATCAAGTGTCAGCTACTTTACTGATTATCAACTTTACATTAAGACATAACTAACAGTAAGGTCCTTTTCTCATTAGCTTCATTCCCCTACTAAGATTTTACACACCAAATTTAAGGCATTAAAAAAAAAAGAAAAAAAAGATCCTACCCCTCTTTACAGTTTCCTCATATAATATCAGTGTGTGGTGGAGTAACCTCAGCAGCACCACTTTCCCAGGCAACAAACATGTGCAGAAAGAGACACATGACAGTTTGGACAGTGCCCAAATGACTGGAGTAGCTCCTGTGACAACCAAGTATGTGCTAGAGCTTGAGAGCGTTCACAGCTTTTCATTCTGACTTGCTTTACTTTACCAAAATAGTTCAATAAATTCAACTAAACAAATAAAAAAAAGGACAAACTGATCACAACCTACCCTACAGGTTAACACAGAGAAAAAATCCTACACAAACTTTTCTCTTACTTAACCACAATAACTATAGTCCTAAGAAATTTATAAGATGTTTAGATGTTTTAATCTAAAGTCTTTCAAGAATTGCAAGAGTGTGTAACCTAATCTACATTCTGAGTGCACACAGGGACACACAGGGACAATGCCTTAAAGAGACACCTCAAAATAACCCTTGGCCTCTTCTCCGAGTGCGAGTCTCCTTCATGCACTTCTAATTATAACTATGGTAACTTGACATGGGGAGAGAGGCAGTCCTTTGAGTAAGATCCCAAAGACTAGCAACCCAAATCTAGGCTAAGCATAAGCCTTGCTCAACAGAACATAGCATAATATAATTAGGAATATTTTTTTAACTGAAAAAATGCCTAATAAACAGTACACCAGTGGTATGCCTTAAAATCCCAGTCAGGTCCACTTACACTAATCCATTACCCCAAAAGGTTCAGTTTCTGCTCCCAGCTGAACAGTTTCCCTTCCTGAAGGGCATGGGGCACAGAGCTTCCTTCAACTGTGCCCTTTTTCCTCATTAATCCTACAATAATGTAACAAAACAGAGTTCTAGACAGCATTTAAAGTAAGTACAAATGTATTCTCTCCTTATGCTCATTTAAAACAATGGCTTTTTAAATTCCACCCTTCAGTACTAAAATTTGAGCTAAAACACAAGATAAAAAAATGGTCATTTCTTCACTTCCTTCATCCTCTAGAAAATGTCCCAAGATGAGAAAGCTTAAAATTTGTCAAGATCACAACTGAAATATATGATAACACTGCACAAGCTTTCTCTGTCCTTACATCTTTTTTATATTACATAATATTCCCTATAATATTTCCTACATCCTTCAAATATAAAAAGTATTTTTTAATCACCTCCATTTTTTTTTTTTCAGTTGAGGTACCTTTTGCCAAGCAGCAGACAATTTTAGGGGTGTAAATCCTTGTTTTAACTCCCATTTATGTAAGTTCCATAAAAGATACCTGACCTCCTTGTTCTCTCCCACATGGAAAAGGAAGCAGAGGTGGAAGCTTGAAACATACCACAGAGAACGGCTTATCGACAGCACATACCACTTTATTACTTCAGACAGCAAACAAACAGTAGAGCGGAAAAGACATATGACTCTAAGAAGATTAATGCATCTGGGCTTGGTTTTGAGCATCTCAGGCCCAAGTATGGGATTTTTTTTTCTCCTTCTCCTTACCTGACCTCTAGATAAAGTTAAGGAAGGTGCAGGGGTATTTGAGAGATCAGTTCATTCAACTCCCTGAGCATTCACAGGGGCACTTCCACTTAGCAATGACAGTTGCAGAGAGCCCGAGGGATGATGCGAGTGTGACGGGGGCGAAGTGCGGGGGGACACGGGACACAAAGCACCCACTTCCCAGCACAGGTTGGAGCACGGAGGGTCGCAGGACACACAGCGCCCGCTCCCCAACACGGGGCGGCGCACAGGGGCGCACGGGACACACACAGCGCCCAGCTCCCCGCGCGGGGCGCGGCGCAGGGCAGCGTTCGCAGCCGCGGGGCTCCCGCTGGGGGCCGGCGCGCGGCGGGCTCGCCGGGCTGAGTCATCGCCCGCACCAAGTTCACGGCGAGCCCCGGACCGGCGGCGGGGCGCACCCGGCACCGGCGCCGCCCCCCACAAGCGAGGCGGTTGTGGGGCCGCCTCGAGCGGCATCCCGGGACCCCGACCTCTCTCCTCCCCCCTGCCGGGCCAGCCCCGCCCCCGGTAGCGGGCGAAGCGCCGGTGGCGGCGGGGGAGCCCCGGCCTCGCCGCTCTCCCCGCCCGCCGTCACTCACCGGAGCGTCCCGCGGCGGCGC
>VZSG01000156.1:1363380-1388411 GCA_013398315.1 Nothoprocta pentlandii
GGGTCTGCTTAGTGAAAAAGTATGCTTAGGAAAATGGTTAATGCAAGCACATTTCCATCTGGCTCAGGTGGGCTTAATTTCAAAGATGACTCAGAATGTAAAGCAAAAAGTAATTCTAACATTCCCAGAAAATCAAGCTAGATCTGTGTAATATAAAATATTTAGTGCTATTTGATGAATGACCTAGGACCTCAGACAAAACTCACTTAAGTCAATTATATTTTCAATAGGGATTGCTATGGTATCTTTTCTATTTCCTCTTCAATGAGCTGTGATATTGGAAAATATAATAGATCTCAAATGAACACTCCTACTGATAAAGCAATGAACATTAAAATGAGATATTTTAGTGAGGTAACCTATTTCTATATATTATCATAAAATAAACATAAAATGTTTCATAATGTACTGCAATTCCAACATATTGAGAATTAAACCATACTTCTCAGTTAAAGGAACTGCAAAAAGGCTAAAAGCTAGGATAACTGTAAGATTATTTGTGCTTTATTTCTGCTCAGTCCTTAATTCTCCAAAGATCAGTAATCTGCATGCTTTTCCAAATATTCCAATTGTACTGTACTTCATTGCACAGACCATAAAATGGCAAAAAAAAAGTTAGTGTTGCCATATTATTTGAAGCTTGTCAGACCTGTGATCAAATGAAGTTTGTAGAATTAGTTGACCAAATGTCAAGATGTGGGTAACCAAACACTCTGTGTGCATCAAGCAGGAATGCCCGGTGGGACTAAAAAGGGACTACAAACTTTCATTAAAACATTTCTGCTAACATTTAGCTCATACAAAACATTTAGCTCAGCTGCAATAGCTTTGCAAAATAAAATAAAAAACATTAACATCACTTATAGGTATGCATATGTTGCAAACAAGGAAACTAGAAGAACCTAAAAGCATATGGCTTAATTAAGTGTGGGTAGGGAGAGGAATTGTATGTACTAGAGCATATTTATGTTGTTACGGGCTTTGCTGAACTGTATTTTTTTCTATCATTGAAAACTGTGGAGGTGAAAATGATGGCAATCAGTTCTGGAAGGGCAGCAGATTAGCATTTTCAGAATTATTTATATAGAGAGTTGGGATGAAACTAATTCTCCATTTTGAATGTATTTTATATTTCTAAGCAATCATTTATAGTGCATTTTCCTGCATGTCTTTGAGACAATTGATAACCACATGTTAAATAATTAGTTAGTAGCCAACTGTTGATATACTGTTGTCTGGAAATTCACTTCTTATAATATGGTCAGTAGAAAATAAAATTATTGACCTTGAGTTTAGAAAAATGACACATAGGGTAAATAAAAAAAGAAAAATCTAGACCCTGCATAGTTTGTCAAAATATTTCATAACCATTTCTAACTAGAACGCAGTTTACTTTCTATGTAGGAAAAAAAAATCCTCCCATGCAAGTCGTGCTTCTCTGGCAACAACCCATTGTGAATTAAATGAACACTATTCAAATGAATGTCACATTTATTCATCACATTTAGCTTTTCAAGAAAGAGTCTATCTGAAGACTCTAAAGAGAAACAGTAAAATATCCATTTCATATACTGGATGTATTCCATTTTCCTTGAATAAAATGAAGGCTTTCTTTGTGTAATATAAAATTCCTATGTAATATCTTGCATGTGCAATTCCTATGTAATATCTTGCTTTTATTTCCACTTGTGCTGTCACACCATAGCCCAATTAGTTTACAGGAACTGTTTGGATAGTTGGTATTGGTACCTGTATAGTAAAGTAGAGTCCAGAATGATAAGAGCAGCTGAATAAGACCACCAATAGGTAGCTGTATTATTGTTTTGTATAGCAAACTGTTTTAATGCTGCATATATAAACATAAAGATGTTTATATATGGATGTATACAAGAAAAACAAAATCTGCCCCTTTATCAATGTCCAAAACATGTATCACATTTTTTAATCCCAATCTCTAATCTATAGAATTGCTCAGGGAAGAAGACCTTCAATTAAGTTTGTTAATATGCTGAGGTCTCTACAAATACTGCTTTAAGTTTTACAGAAACATCTAGATAACATCTCTGACACAAAAATAAGTTTTATTCACCTTACCTATATACAGTGGAGTTTTTGATAGCAAGGCATGTTGAAAATCTCTAAATTTATCTTTATTTTTCCTGTAGTATGTTTCATTTTTTTTCTACAAGAAATTCATCACATTACTGTCTAAAAAAAAACATTACTGTATAAAAACATCATAAGAGATACCATTAATACTTTCATATACAGCCTTCTATGAGAATGTATCCGTCATTCCTTGGTGCAAACATGACAGAAACTGCTATTTGCCAATAGAGCTATTTTCCTTCCTTACAAGGAAGACACCTCTGTTACAGTCTTTGCTTATATGTGGAATGATTCATCTTGACATAGTCCTTACAGAGGGAAGTTGTATGACAGGCAAGTTATAGGCTTTATTATGAAGGAGTACACACACAAGATTAAAGAGGAGGAAAATGTAAATGCGTAACTGTGAATTATAAAGATGAATTATCTGAAAACATTTTAACATATGCAAGAGGATGTTTTTTTTTTAATCTGTACTTCTTGAGTAAAAGTGAAAACAAGAAAGCAAAACTCCCCTTCTGGTACACGACACCTGGGTAATACAGAAGAACTGGCAACTTATGAAATGTAAATAAAGATGACAGCAATAAGAAGAAATACATCAAATGTCATGCCCAGAAATGTTACGAATAAAGCATTTTAATGTATTAGAAATGCTAGAGTCAAATTTAGTAAAGGAATATCACAGTGCCTAGTATTGTATCCATATTTCAAGAGAGACCTTTATCAGTTGGAGAAGACTCAGAAAAGAGTTACAGGGTCAGAAAAATATGTCTTAAAATTTTTGACATTACTTTGACATTTGCATTACTTACTTCTTTCTAAAGTAGGTTAAAGGATTATTTCAGCACCTCTTATCAGAACCAACATATGAGACAGCTTCTGATGTACAATTCCAGACATTGCATAGGCATTGTTGCTAGGTTCATATGTGAAAAATATTATTGAGGTTACAATGCTGAAATCTTTCACTACGTCTAGGAAGTACTCTAATTTTAAATAAAAGGTGCAGTCTTGTTGCAGAGTTTATTGCGGAAAGTTCTTTGCCTCCACAAATGGCTGTAACCAAAGAATCTGTGAATTTGTTATAAAAGGGACGTGCTTTCAAAGGTTTCTCAGTCTGGGTAAACAACCTCAGAAGACTGTTGATAGTCTTCTGTATACCTAGTATACCTAAGGCATACTGGTTTGTAGAAGTAGCCTGAGATGTATGCAAACCTAGGCTATGTCTTCATGCCATATTGTGTATTTTGAATTTTCTTAGCTATGGTTCTGCATGCCACAGAGGCTTCTTGGGTAACCTTGGCCCTTGGCCACAGGTTCCTGCCATGGACACAGGACTTGGACATATACTTGAGAAAGCAGCTAGAGGCACAGTACTTTTCGAGTACTCTTCATCCTATAGCGCTCCTTACTGCAAAACCTCTTTCCTTACTGTGGTTTTAAAAATGTTGATATTGGTAAGAACAGAGTGACTCGGTGTGTTAGAGAACTCAAAATCAATTTTACCCCTAGGCACATTCTTAAAGGTAGAAACTGTTTTTGAAAACAAAGGCTTGTAACTTTGTGATTAAATCATTAAAAAAAAAGTTTTGTTTCCATTGGGCAGTGAAGATTTTGCTTAGTTCCTGTCATCCTATTCATTTGCAGAACAGACTCCTCAGCTTCTACAGCCTGGTACTGTCATGTCCTATAAAGGTCCTTATTGTTAAAGACTGAAGCTTCTCTGAGATTTCCTTTTCTTTGTCCTTAAAATGAAATTCTTTCTCTCCTTCTTTCTTTTTCCCTGTGCTCACTTTTAAGACATAGCACGTATTTTATGAAGGAGTCCTTTCTACATTTCCAGTTGCTTTCTGTTACTTAGAATTTGAGAAGCCTTATACTTTTACTCTCGCAATTATTATTACTTACAACATCGCACTACTGCAAATGCTATTTAGTGCTACATCTTTTTAAGATGTCAGCTTACAACAGTATAAACTGCGCACAGATTTTATGAGAGACATACGAACACAAAAAAAGCTGAATTCATGGCTATGTTGACAAGTCGTTCAAGCCACATCTTACACTTTGAAAACTGAGAGAACGTAGTGATGGACTCTGCTTGTTGTCTGTGCCAAAAGAAGGAAGGAAGGAAGAAAGGAAGGAAGAAAGGAAGGAAGGAAGAAAACAACACACACTTTTAAATGCACTTTGAATATGCCATTGGCAAATGATAGGCTGAACAAAAGTCACTATTCTGTTTTTAATGGGTAGATACCTATTTCAAAAAAGTGCTCATTTGTAGCTTAGACCTTGCTCATAATTTCATTCTTTCAAATCATTAAGGCACTAGTTGAGGCCTTGCACATTTCTCAAAAAGCAAACAAACAAACAAAAACCCACACAGATGATTTATGGTTACATCTTTTATTAATATTCAGAAAAGAATATCTTGTTTCTCTAATTATAGCAAGGCTAACCAGGCTCCATTTCATTTCAAGCCTTTCTCAACAGGACTTTTCTGAAAGTTTAAGTATTTTATCCGCCTCTCTGGTGACAAACATTTTCTACATCTTCCTTTACACTACCTTGTGGCTTCTTGCAGACCTGCTGCTCCACAAAACAGATTACACATTTAGCCTCTACCTTTCTTGCTCACATAGTTGTTTTCTGAGCAGCTTCTTAAGAAGCCCTTATTTGAGATAATGGCTCTTTCAGGCTCACCTCTTTTATCCCAAAAGATGATTTTGTTTTAATACAGAGCATGTATAAAAGCCAGTTCTGGTAATGACAAGCTTCAACACGTTCTGGTTTTACTCCAGACTTCCCTGAACAAAATATCAATTGCCTGGGATATCTGTAGCTGATAATTAGTTAAATCAGTTCCTGTTTGGAAAATGCTGCTGCCTCTGACAGCTGAGATATTTAAAACTGTGCCTCACTTCGATATCTTTTCACACTAGCATGAAATGCCTTTGGCAAAAAAATAGTTACTGATCTTATTTCAGAATGAGCAGCTAGTTAGCTTTTCAAAGGATCAAACCCGAATTTACTGGCAAAAAAGATGTTAGGTTTTACACAGTTTTTTACAAGCAGTCTTTTTAATAATGTTGTTAAGTGAGATAAGTAATAAAAAGTATCATCTTTTCAGTTTCTGCAATATGTTGGCAATACTATATGCTACTAATTTAAAATAAAGCATTCCTAAAAAAGATATTAAAATACATTTCAATCTGTTTCTGCAATTCAATGGAGAAAAAAAAAGTCTTTCTTATATGGATTTGCCAATTTAATTTGTATTCTGAATTTCAAAAGTATAATTTTTCCCATCCACACCTTTTCCCCACAACGGATAGAGCATTTACTAGTTTCAAGAATTTTACCCATATGAAAGGACCAAGGAGGGAGGGTGGGAAGAAGAGAGAAATCTAGTCTGCTTTTATCCATCTGGTAAAATACTATGAAACCTGTCACGTACAGTGATAGCTCCAGGCATGATGAGGCTTCACACAGAGAAATAGGGAATTACAAGATGTCCTCTGTGTGGCCATACCTTACCAGGAATCCTTGCAACCCGATATAAACATGGTATTAGCATTGGGGGGTCACCAGAGTTATTGCAATACCCTTGTACTTGCATGAAAATGCTTCAACCGCCCCCTTTATTACATTTAATAACATATACCACATAAACCATTAATGGTGAAACTGGCAAAGCCTTAAAAAGATATGACTTTCATATACTTATTACTCTTCTTCTTTACTAAGGTGATACCTTTAGGAAAGATAGCTGTTAATTTAACAGAAAACCTGAAGACATGACATAGTGTGTGTCCCTCACCAACAGAGAAGTTAATGCTGTGACTGAAGTATGTTTTGGGACCTGAGAGATGCAATATCATTCCTTATAACTTAAAAATGAGAGTGGTTGCAAGAGGATGTGATAAATGCCTCTTAAATAATCCTTCCTTAATGCCTACTAAAGTTTTTTTTTAAAAAGTCATAAGTTCTGACTTCAGAGAAGTCTTAAGTTTTGGGTGCTTGTTTAAGCCAATCCTTTTAAGCTATACCCATTGCTACCTGACATGTCTTTAAAGGTTTATTTTCTTATAATGGATAGTGCTTGAAATTAAAGTAAATGCATATATACCTGTTTTTCCGATTGATAAAAATATGCAGGTCTCAAATCATCTCTTCAAGTTGCTATTAACTGTGACCCAAGCATGGAAATTTCTTGGATTCCCTAAGGAATTCAATCTAAGGAAAAGAGTGGAAATTGAAAGTTACAACAGATACATTAAAAAAAAAAAAAAGAAAGAAAAGGAGAAAGAGAGAGAGAGAGAGAGAGAAATCTTTGGTGTTTGTTTTATTCGCCCTTCTTTAGCTATGGGACAGTATCCCATGCTCACATTTCTTTATCAGTCAGTAATATAACAGCCTCAAGACAACTTGATATATAAAAGACACCTGCAAACACTAGAGACATAATTATCTTCAAAATCTTTACAAAGTATTTTATGCAACACATCTTTTAATGTTCATCAAGTTCAGAAAATAAAGATTTTCACTTTGTTTCTGCAAATTTTATTTTGATCATTACAGCTTAGAAACTTGGGAGAAAATAAATCAAACAATTCAGCTGAAGCTATTGGAATCCAAAGCACTTTAGCATAAGTTCAGCAATGGTCTGGTTGTTATTATAAAAGGACGTTTTCTTGTTGCTTATTTTGTAAATAATATAACTCCCCACTTAAAGAGCAAACAGCCCACTCACTGTCACCTTCCACTTCAGTCACCTTATATCTCAGTAAAATTTGTTGCTTTGCTTCTCTTTAAATGTTTTAGATACATTCTTGTTTATCAACTTGAGCCAAAGTGCTACTTTTGGAATTTCACTGCTCTCATCTCCCCATTTTCCTACTGTATTTCAGTACATTAAAATCCACTTTTTAACTTTGCTGAAATGACAAGTTGCTATAATATACACTCTCGCTTTTATGAGTTTTTCTGTCCTAGCTCGTGTGTCTCATTTGGCTCCTCAAATTAACTTGCAGAAATCTACATTTCAGCAGGTCACTTTTGCAGATCAATATGACCATGACCATCTTCTATAGATAATGACACTGATTTAAAAAACGGTGTCACCTTAATGTTACTTATTCATTTTAACTTGTTCTGTAAAAATTACTCCATAAAAAAACCCAGAAGTTTTGGAACTTGTTATCTGTGAATATAATTAAACTTCACTTCCAAACATACAGTGCAAGGTACTGGGTTCAGTACTAAAAAGCACTGAACCAAGGGCCACAGCCTTCCAACTCATCCCCCAAGCACAGAGCTAGGTATATATAACCTCTGCATAATATATGACTACAGGGCACCTTCACTGAAAATGAACAGAGGCAGCCGCTTCTGTGGATCTCAGTGCTGAAGCCAGAAGAAGTGTGTTTTCTTTTTACAAGTGCAGACAATATTTAACGGGCTGTGGCTGCAGCTGTAATGTCCCCAGTAGACTGGCAATTATGGTTAATTTCTTTCTAGTTTTCATAAGTTTAAGGCTTCCCAGTGAGGTTTTTGATGTTTTGTTTACATGTTTTTCCCTTTCTCAGAAAAGCCTGCTGTTTTATTCTGGTATTTCCACCAGAACCAACAACTCATGATGCATAGTCCAATTAATTTCATTTTTTACTAATGATAGCCTTCCATATTAACCAGTATCCATACCTTTTATTTTATACAATCATGCTGTGTTTGGAAATATGAAAAACCCAGTAAAGTAGACCATAGTATTTCTATAAATGTTTATCACAATTAGGATTTCGAATAAAGCATATGACACTTTAATGGCACAGATTTGACAAATGAGGACTTAACAAATGTAACAAATGTTCGAAAAGCACTCCTTGAGGAATTACACCATTAAAATAGCAGCAGAAAAAAAAAGTTGAAGTTTTTTCAGGTTCAGAATGCAAGTATCTGAGAGGAAGAAAGGCTGAGATTTGAAACTGAGTTTAAACCCCAGGCTTTTTGCTGTTTTTAGATAATACTTACTCTTGCTTTAATTTTTTTTTCCTTTCAAAAAATCATTTACATTTTCATTCAACTTTGGAACAAGAGAAAGTTTTTTTGAAACTCTTTTCCAAATTGTAAAGACTTCTCAAAATTTAGTAAGCAAGTTGGTTGGATCAAATATATTTAAACAAAATAGAAGCATTTGTTTTGTATGAAACTAAATATTTGCAAAATTAATGCTTTTCCTTCCCTCCTTACCCCCTCTCGTGTCATTTAATTTTTGTTTTCCCTTTGGGTCAGCCTGTCATTTAATTTTTGTTTTCCCTTTGGTTCAGCCTGAGCCAAAATATTTCCCTATATTCTTTTTGAATGCTATTCATTAATTTCCCTTCTCCTTATGGCAGTGACAAAATGGAAAAAAAAAAAGACGTATTCAATTTAAAATACATACTCTTCAATTTTAAATAAAGAATATCTGATAAGACGAATAGCTTATGTATCTATTTCCTTCCATGAAGATCAGTATTGCAGGAATTTCTCATCAGTCAGCTCTGTTGGAGCCAAGCAGTTCTACACATCCCTATGGGTACCATTTTCCTCAGGTTGTTCTCATCATGCTGGAGCTGCGCCAAGTTGATTCAGGTTCTCCCTGGCAGTTGTCGTCAGGGACATCCCCAATAATGAGTGGGTTGTCATGTTGCAGGCTGGTTAAAGGTGAATCCAAATCCATGTCCGAGGTATATAACTTTCTTTCATCCTTTCTGGACTTAATTCATTATCCAATAGCTCAATGCCATCCCACAGTTACACAGTAAAACAAATGGCCTCAGTCAATAATAGTATGAATACTGACAGGATGGTCAATGGGATGCTCAACAGGATGTTCAACAGATTACAGCACACATATCAGTGGACATCAGTATGGACATTGAAGAGACAATCCAGTGCAAAATTTCACAATACTCAGATACTTAAAATGTGAGTTTGCATTGTCACTTTCCCTTTTCTGACTAGGTCTGCTCAGCCCTCATGTAGTCACGGGAGGGCCACAGCAACCTACAGTGTAGTCACTCCAGCTTGGAACACCTCAGAATCCTAAATTTCTAAAGAGCACCCCAGAGAAAACCACTGTTCTATGGGCTGCACCATCCTGAGCCCCATGTTTTCCTGTGTAGCGCCTATTACCTCTACTGAGGCAATGAAGATGCAATTGTTATTACTTTTGTGATAATTTGGCTTGCTATTTTCAATTTCCTTTTAAAGGGCAGACAAGAACAATTTTACAGCTGGTTATGTTGCCGTCTACCAAACTTAATTCTAGCATAAAGAATGTACTTAAAGTGAGGGCTGGTGACTTAATTGTCTCAAATTCAAAATAACAATCCCAGAAAGCTCCAACCAGCTGCTGTCTCACCCTGGGGATCTTTCACGTTATGAATTAAGCAGAGAGTGTTCTAACTCTAAAGTTCACTTGATGACACTTCAACACGTGCAGAATTCCCCATTGTGAAAAAGAAATTAGTGTATTAGAACAGGTTGAAAAGCAACAGAGTAGACTTTTCTCTCCCAAACAGATTCAGCCCAGTGGGCTTTGTCAGATTATTTCTAAAAACAGTGACTGGATCGAAGTCTGATCTTCACAGTTCAAACACAAAACATTTATAGCATCTGTTTTTTTTTTTTTTTTTTTGTAAAATGCATCAGAAGAAAGAGCTGCTGTCATCCCTGCCTGTCTCAAACGGGGTAATTGTTGGAACAAGAATGCAGAATGTGTCTTTTAACCTCCACTACCTAAGAGAATTTATGGGCACAGCTCCAATACTCCTAGAATATGACCTAAACACCTGTTATATGATGTTTTGTTATAAATAAGCTTTACTCTTTAGCTAGATATGGGACTTTGGTGAAAGAAATTTACGATTCACAGGAACAGAGAGAAAACATACAGAAAATCATTTTCTAGTCTACAGGATTAGTTATCCATCCACAGCAGTGGCCAACCTGTCCTAGGTGACCCTGCTTTGATCAAGGGCTCGGACTAGATAATCTCCAGAGGTCNTTTAAAATACATACTCTTCAATTTTAAATAAAGAATATCTGATAAGACGAATAGCTTATGTATCTATTTCCTTCCATGAAGATCAGTATTGCAGGAATTTCTCATCAGTCAGCTCTGTTGGAGCCAAGCAGTTCTACACATCCCTATGGGTACCATTTTCCTCAGGTTGTTCTCATCATGCTGGAGCTGCGCCAAGTTGATTCAGGTTCTCCCTGGCAGTTGTCGTCAGGGACATCCCCAATAATGAGTGGGTTGTCATGTTGCAGGCTGGTTAAAAGTGAATCCAAATCCATGTCCGAGGTATATAACTTTCTTTCATCCTTTCTGGACTTAATTCATTATCCAATAGCTCAATGCCATCCCACAGTTACACAGTAAAACAAATGGCCTCAGTCAATAATAGTATGAATACTGACAGGATGGTCAATGGGATGCTCAACAGGATGTTCAACAGATTACAGCACACATATCAGTGGACATCAGTATGGACATTGAAGAGACAATCCAGTGCAAAATTTCACAATACTCAGATACTTAAAATGTGAGTTTGCATTGTCACTTTCCCTTTTCTGACTAGGTCTGCTCAGCCCTCATGTAGTCACGGGAGGGCCACAGCAACCTACAGTGTAGTCACTCCAGCTTGGAACACCTCAGAATCCTAAATTTCTAAAGAGCACCCCAGAGAAAACCACTGTTCTATGGGCTGCACCATCCTGAGCCCCATGTTTTCCTGTGTAGCGCCTATTACCTCTACTGAGGCAATGAAGATGCAATTGTTATTACTTTTGTGATAATTTGGCTTGCTATTTTCAATTTCCTTTTAAAGGGCAGACAAGAACAATTTTACAGCTGGTTATGTTGCCGTCTACCAAACTTAATTCTAGCATAAAGAATGTACTTAAAGTGAGGGCTGGTGACTTAATTGTCTCAAATTCAAAATAACAATCCCAGAAAGCTCCAACCAGCTGCTGTCTCACCCTGGGGATCTTTCACGTTATGAATTAAGCAGAGAGTGTTCTAACTCTAAAGTTCACTTGATGACACTTCAACACGTGCAGAATTCCCCATTGTGAAAAAGAAATTAGTGTATTAGAACAGGTTGAAAAGCAACAGAGTAGACTTTTCTCTCCCAAACAGATTCAGCCCAGTGGGCTTTGTCAGATTATTTCTAAAAACAGTGACTGGATCGAAGTCTGATCTTCACAGTTCAAACACAAAACATTTATAGCATCTGTTTTTTTTTTTTTTTTTTTGTAAAATGCATCAGAAGAAAGAGCTGCTGTCATCCCTGCCTGTCTCAAACGGGGTAATTGTTGGAACAAGAATGCAGAATGTGTCTTTTAACCTCCACTACCTAAGAGAATTTATGGGCACAGCTCCAATACTCCTAGAATATGACCTAAACACCTGTTATATGATGTTTTGTTATAAATAAGCTTTACTCTTTAGCTAGATATGGGACTTTGGTGAAAGAAATTTACGATTCACAGGAACAGAGAGAAAACATACAGAAAATCATTTTCTAGTCTACAGGATTAGTTATCCATCCACAGCAGTGGCCAACCTGTCCTAGGTGACCCTGCTTTGATCAAGGGCTCGGACTAGATAATCTCCAGAGGTCGCTGCCAACCTCCACTGTTCTGTGACTCTGTGATCCAAAAATAGGGGAGATTTAGATTCTGGCATCTATTTTGAAAACTATATTTTACAATAGAAAAATATAGTTTCAACTTCCTACTCAAGACCTTCACGACCCTAGGAAAAAGAAAAAGTTTATTGTAGAGCACTGAAATTAAAAAAAACTCACAACATTTAAAGATTTTGTGGCTATGCCTATCTATAAACAGAAGCATAAAGGCAACAAAGTTGCCTTTATGTTCCTAGTTACCTCTAACTAGTTCCTAGTTACCTCTAAATGCATAGAGGTAACTTTCAATTTAAAAAAAATTGAAAGCTTAAAAAGAATGAAAAATGATGTGATGCAAAGGTAGTGGCCTGAACTGAGTAAATAAGTTGAGGAAAAATAATAGTTAAGAATCAATACACAGTTTCTATTAGTGCTACATATGCTAGCTCTTTCAGCTGTATCAGTTTAGCTAGTGTCAGTAAACAAGTGTATTTCCCATTTTCTAGAGATGTTCTAACAGAGGAAAAATTATTTTAGATTTGTCATCGCATGTGACTTTTGACTTCTCAAATATTGACAGTTATATAGGAGGTAAATGAAGTTCTTCCAGCCCATTAGTTAAACATATTATAGTTCAGGCCCTGATAGGCATATGCTCTGGCTTCAAGAAGCTACTGGCCCAGCTTGGTGCCATGAGCAGCTCCTGGTACTCCTGGCTGAACTGTCCTCGGGAGTGCTCCCTTCTGGGCAAAGATGCAGTTCCTGTTCAGCAGATCAAAGTACAGCATGCCAATTAAAGATATTAAGTAAATACAACTTTAATCAATATATCTCATATTCAAATCAAGGTAAGTCAGTTGAGCAGATCCCATTATTTTGACTGATGGCCACCAGCTTCATAAACTGCTTCCAGGGGGTCTCTAGTAAGCAATTACAAATATAAGGCCTATTTCTAATAGCCTGTCCCCATTTCAAGACTAGCCAGCTTGCCAGTCAGGTCCTCACCTTTGAGCACTCCCAATCTGCCTATCCTGGTGGGACTCCGCCCACACAGGTGTGCTCTCTCCAACCAGCTCCTGTCTCAAGAACAGCAAGACCCAGGGACTATGGCCTGTCCTCACTACAGGACACCTACCTCCACTCCTTGTCTCACAGAGGGTTGCCAGCCACCTGCCATCTCCTGCCTCTGTGTTTTGCTCCAGGTGGAACCCCAAGGGACCTGATTACTGAGGGACCCTTTGTGGTTGGAAGAGGCTGCCCAGGGAGGCTGTGGAGTCTCCTTCTCTGGAGATCTTCCAAACCCACCTGGATGCCACCCTGTGCCCCATGCTCTGGGTGTCCTTGCTGGAGCAAGAGAGTTGGACTAGATGATCTCTAGAGGTCCCTTCTAAACTTAACCATTCTGTGATTCTGTGATTCAACAGAGGAGGCCAAATGCCTTGGACACTACCTGCCCTCTCTCTGCCCTGGCTGAGGGGGCTCACAGCTGATCCCTGGAGGCAACCAAGCACACTGCCAGGGTCCATGCAGGAGTCCTATGTAAGCAGGCTGCCAAAGGCTCACTGGGGTTATTCCAGTACCATACTTGCATGGAGTTGTATGGCTCAGATTTCAAAGCATGTTCTTTGCAATAATTGCTTCTTGCGCAAGATAGAAATAGGTCAATGTATTCCTCTGCGACAAGGACTATTCCTCTGTTCTATTTCTCTATTGCATTCCTCTGCCCTTTTCTTTAAGGCAGAAGAAGTGGAAGAAGAAGAAGCAAATGAATAAACTAAAAATATGTTTTGCTTATTTGCTTTGGTCAAAGTTTGGCCTCATATATGTTTATACTTCTGTTATTTAATCAAAGATGAAAATGTCAGTGATATTAAATAGTAATTCACCATAGCTAAGAGTTAGGTCTCCATTTTGCTTCCATATTCAGTATGTTTGCCTCTAGCATTTAAAGCAATTTTATTTTGAGAAACTCAGAACTGGGACTGGCAGAGATAAAAAGGGACAATAAACAAACAGGGAGATGTTTGAAAAAACATCCTACAATAAAAAATCTGTAGTTAAAAAATTAGCAGTAACAAGACCTCTATTTAATTTTTGAAGCACAATGTGTCCAAAATTGCCTTATAATGAATAAATAGCTACTAGTTACACAGATAATATTCACAATTAAAGTGGACTTTTATTTTCGTAAGAAAACCTTGATGAATAAGCAGTAGAAATTGACAAAATTCTAAGAAATTGTTATGCATAGCTCCATAAATAAAAATAAAATGCAAGACTCTAAGAAAATGAATTTTAAAGGGCTAACAGAAATCAAACGCAGATCTGTTCATAAATATACTCCCACATCATCAAAATGAGCAACTTTTTATTATCAATGAATCAAAGCTGTCTTCAGTTCTGTAGCAATTAGTCACCCCTATCTTTGATTGTCATCACACTGGTTGCATGGAAACAGATATCATTCATATAACCATTTACATTTGGCTGTCTAAATTATTTCCCTTTATTAAACCTGTTCTCAATATATTAGTTTTATTTCAATAACATTTGCTCTTTCAAGATGATGCCTTATTATTTCATGATTAATTTGCAGCAGCAAATAAATGCTAAATTAAGTCTGTATGGGATGGATTAGATTGTATATAAGTCACTCATCTAAAACCAAGGCTAATTCCCAAGGTGAATGGAAGATTTGCTCCTGCCTTTCCCTGTAAAAGCACACAATAAACATTAGTTTTTGTATCATGCAAGCATAAGGCCATGTTATAGAATAATCCAGCTGATCCTCCTTTTTTTTTTATCCTCCAGCATTTTATGTATAGAAATTGGTAGGAACATTTCTGTGCAATTAGTACAGAATTTTGTTTTTTATACCACATTTGTTAGGACAGGCTGAAATGTGGTCAGCAGAAATGGAAGAGAACTGCACAGGGTGACTTTTGGAGAGAGAAGGGAGAGGGAAAGAGAGACAAGAGGTGACACACACACAAAAGAGAGACACTGGTAGCCCTTTTTTTTCTGAAGATGACCAAGAACAAAAGACAGTACTTGAGTCTGTTGCACCCTTAAGAGCTAACATTATGCAACAACTAAAATATGCTAGTCAGTTATTTCCTTAATATTTTCCCCAGATCTGGCATCCTCTCTTTTTGTTCCATACATTTATCATCTTCCCTAACTTCTTCATTCTATTTCATCTTTTTATCCTTGCTACTGTAATTCCAAGTATTTTCTACCTTTTTCATATATATGTACAAAGAGAGCGAGAAAGGATTTTTCAAAGGATTTACAAATCTCCCATTTCAGTTTATAGCCCAGATAGAATTGAGGGGGATCAGAATTGAGCTGCTGGGGGTCAGCAACTTATTTTCCTCTAAATCCTCATGCTTTCTTCCCTGTTATCACCAAGAAAGAGGTTCAGAAAATCTTCTTTCTCTGTTGGTTGTCTTCGTGTGACTAAGGTTTCTCCAGAGCTAGTGACCTTGCCCTCATGGTTCCTCCAGGATAGTTCCCCTAACTGCAACAGGGGAAGAATTATTGTGGTAGTTTATTTACTAGCATCGTCGTTGTACTGTCTTGCAGTCTACCAAGCCCATTTATTTCTACCACTGGTTCCTTAATTTTTCTCTGCTTTTATAAGCACAGGAAAAAAAATATATCTAGAACTGAAAAAAAAGGTGTCCCTTTGATGGCTTTGGAGAAGTGGTACTGGAGCTGGAGGGGTCTTGTCTTCCCCAGACAGTTTCAGCTGATTTTTTCATCTGCCGTAGGGTGAGATAATGCTCCTCTTTGAAGGGCCTGTTTCTCTACACTAGCTCTAAAGCAGGTTTTAAATTAGTTCTAGTTTAGATGCCTTTTTATACTTCTATAGATATTAAACCTGTCAAATGAATTTAACCTGTATTGTGTAAAGTGGCAAAATATATTGCCCAGGGAATATAAATTTTAAAACAGCTAAATTTATTACATCTTTAAGGTGTAGATCTAGTGGCAGCTCTAATAGATGTGTAGATATCTTGTTTTTATTTTGGTATTCACTCTAGATTTTGTATTTGGGAAGCCTTTTGGTGTGTTTTATTCATTCTTTCCCCATCCATAACATTAAGCATCTGAAGAAACATCATTTGTCATTGAGTTACACAGTCCTTCCAATACCCATGTTATTCATAAAATAAAATTCTGTAAATTCATTAAATTCATAAAAAAAAAAATTCCTATAATGTTTATAATGTTTTTCAGAATGTGGACATGAGCAATAACTCAGAACAAAATACAAATTCAATATGTAGTGTTAGTTTCTATTCTTAAGATCCTTTCTCATGGCACGATGAAGGAAAAGTGGCAGAAACATAGCAGAATAAAAAAAGTGCCACAATCACATCATGTCCTTTTGATAAATGAATATAAGCAAAATAAATATTGGAATATATTTCCATAGTCAAAAAATTCTCAATAATTTCCTTATAATCAATGACTTTTTGCAGCTAATGAATTTTGTTCATCGATACTGTAGGAAGTATATATTGTCTCAAATACTTGATATAAGCATGTTCTCAGTGTTTCCAAGTGCTCCTGCCCTGATTTTTAATGAGCTATAATGCACATCAAATTAAATCAGACTCTGCATTTATTCCTTTTATTTTTTTTTAATTGAGGTATTTATATCTATGTTGGTACAGTTCCTTCCTTCTAGTATGTATTGACCTGATATACTTGTTGTTTTCCCAGCCACTTTGACTAACATGAGCATGTTACTTATTTTCTCACCTCAGTTTTTCTTCATGTTCTTGGCTTTTTCTGTGAAGTGTTTAATTACAGCTATCCACTTAATTTCATTGCTATCCATTTCATTTTGTTGCTTTCTTCCTTTACTTATTCTGTTACTTTGACATCTTAATTTAAGTATTTTACTATCTCTAGATTATGATGTCTATTTTCTTCCTCAAACTTATTTTCTATACCTCTATTTTCCTCCCTATCCCCTGTAGAAAAAAACACCAGTCTGCTGAATTCCAATCGTGGACCTTCTTTAGGATCCTGCTCTTTTTTCTCACTGTGGTTTGCTTTTGGGATTCTTAAGCAATCTTCACATATAGGGAATCAACACCTATATGTGTTCCCCTAACACCTGAGCATGTATTTCCTGTTCAGCACACATCCATCTTCTATCCAAATATGTGCTTAATATTGGCCAAATGCAAAAAAAATCAACATTTTGAGAGCAAGTTGTTCCCTCCTGCTTTGCAGAAGGAGGGAGGTCCAATTTTCAGGGCAAATTCTTTATATAAGAACTTGTAGTTAATAGTTAGTTACCTACAGTTATCTACAGTTACCTATAGTTACCTATAAACTTGTCATTAATAAACCATAAATCTATACCACTCATATAATTCTATGTTGTTAATTGACACTAAGCACAACAGTAATAAAACTCAGTTTCTGGATGAATATCTTCCTGATCCAGGTTTGAAAACCATTATGAAATGATTTTCCTCCTATTTTCCTGCAGTGCATTATCTGTTCTGCTTCACTCCATTAGCTTTGGTCAGAGCAGCAAGATTTCTATTATCATCTTCGCAGATAATCAGCTGCTGCAGAAGAGAGGCTCTCTAACTTTCTTCTTAAAAGCTCAGTGGAGGCATGTTTATTCCCTCCTGCCTATTTCTGTTCATTGACAGGGACCTGAACCTCTAATGTGTATTTAGAATTATGCCTTTTTTTTTTTCAGGTGCCAAATAAAAGTAAGTGCCAAATAAAAAATAAATGTCAAATAAAAAATAAGGAGTAAGAAAGGAAAATATTTCTTAGTATATGCTTGAAGAATTAGACACTGTAAATACTGGTGATGCTAAGAAAACTTGCCAACCTGAGATGAGCCAGGCAATTTATATGTAAAATAAGTAATAGCAGCCTTGGACAAACAGCTACCCCAGCTGTTACTCCAAATGGAAACTTCATTTATTACCTATGTATTCTCCTTATTTTGTAATTTCTCTGTTAAAAAAAATGGTCTGTATAACATGATAATCAAAGACAGTAACAGGAACTCAACATTCACTTTACTGGATTCTGCAAGTTTGCTCACACATGCTAGCTTAATCTGCATGTAAACTGATGACCTGGCAAAACTGGCCTTTCAAAGATACATATGGCAGGGATAATCACTGTGAAATCCTTAAGGCCTTGCAAATCTTTGGAAAGGCATCTGAGCAAGCTGTTCAGCTCAATCAAACCTTTACAATTTTATCTTTGCCAAAAGAGATCAAAGCCCTGTTTCAGCATTTTTTACCACCACAAGCCAAAAACCATCTTTCATAGATACTCTTCTAAGTTTGCATTTGACTTATTAGCAAATTTCGTTATTTAGCACGAGTAATAAATTGGAGTTTATACACAAAATTATTAATGCATCTTTCTTTTAAAATACACATAAATAACTATATAACTATGCAATATATATAAAAACATTATTATTAAATTATTTATTTGACCTCTGAAAGTATTTGTCCGGCACTTTTATTTTTCCATCCATCCATTTTTTTTTCCATCCATTTTTAATCATTATGATAAAAACGAAGCAGGTACATAAAGCCTCTCTCACGACACATAAACACAAATGTGCCTAAAGGGACACTGAGCTAAAAGACAACTGCTGCTGCAAACGCATTAGTGTCATGTGAAAGTTTCTTCTAGAATCGTGCTAGTTTGTTGAGTAACTTTGTTAAAAACATTTTATAAGGCGCATCAGAGAGAGCAGTTTCTTTAACCTAACTTGTTCATTTTACCACACTTTAATAAGGGTGGAATATTAGATATTCTCAGTTTAAATAGTTATCAAGAAAGCAGAAAGTTAGGGCATTATTAATCTTTTAATTATTTATCTATTTATTTAAAGGTGACATAAAGCATATTTTTCAAATTGCTAAGGCAGATGGCTAAGTCAGACTTTAGACATAAGTTGAGCTTTTCCAGTCATCCTTGTTAAGCTTCACTTTATAATCTTACAGAGATGAGTTATGGAATTGGTGTATGACCTGCATTTACTGACACACCTAGTGATGAGAATTTGAGAAGTCATGTATAAATCCAACTGTCCCTTCACAGAGAATTTTCTTCTTGAACCTGAACTTGGAATTGAAAAAATATTGGGAAAAAAAAAAAGTGCAGGCTTTGCTTATTTAACTGGCAAAAGGTTACTTACCCTAAAGTTTTTCAGTGATATTCAGATTCTGTCCAGTGAAGAGAATCAGATAATACTACATAACTAGCTGCTTAGCACATAGGTAACAAAGTAGAGAAGACTTTCACTTCACCAGCAAGAGAAGGGTAATCCAATATCTACAACATCCCTCTTACTTACCATGAAAGAGAAATAGTTTTATTTACGTCTTCCATATTAATTCATGACATGTTTCTCAGAAAGCACCACTGACAGTTTATTTTCTGCAGTGCATGTAATATAGGTCAGTTACAATTTGTAGCTGTACATAAATAGCTGTTTCTCTGATTTTTTTCTGCTATAGCAACTCTTGCAAGCCATTACGGTATAGATTTTGAGCTCTCCAACTATAAAGCTTAATAAAGACCCTGTTGAACACAGTTGGAATCACTTTCAGATCCAGTGTTTCACATGTGCTCTCCAAACCAGTCAAGCTGCATACAACCACTGCAAGACAACTTATTCCCTCTTGGCGCTCCCCTGGGACCTTTTTTGCAATGGAGGGTGGCCGAAGACCTCTCTTAAATGCCTTGAGGGTTGTTGAGTTGACCTGTGGTCTACCTCTGAGCAGGTTCTCCCTGGCATGAGGGATTGCAGAGAGTTGCAGCTGTGGCTGTGCCATCATGGGAAACTCTCATGCTCAACAGCTGGCTACTGACATCTGTGCCTGTCCTGAACACGAGATCTGCTGCGCTACGGGCATATCCACCATGTTAGCTGCTAGAATTGCCTCATATGGTACCTGTCCAGTGCTTGAAAGAAATGTACCTAACAAACATTGCTGGGAGCACATATTAACATCATACGAACACACAGAGCAGGAGGTAAGTAATTGATTCTTGGGTACCGCCCAAGAGCAGCAGAGTGTGGAAATTGGACCCTGTTTTCAGTGTCTTCCTTTTATTATTGTTTTTTCTAGAAACATAAATCTTACAGGAACACTTGGGAATTAAGTTCAATATAATGTCACCTGTTCCCATTCTCTTACTTCCCACTTTAACATTTTACCTGCTGTGTTTGAACTTCCTTCTTTCTCAAGTCAATGTTGAAAATTATAGTTTAGATTTCTTTTGAAACTGCTGAACTCCACTGCTTGTATATAATCCCTAAGGGCAACTGGAAGTATTGGACTTTTCACATACCCAGGATTAGAGTTTTCCAGGTTACATATGTTTCCCTACACCTGAAATATTCAGATAAAAAGAAAATTATTGCCCGAACTTATGGCCTAGTAAACAAGATTTAATCATGTATTCTGAAGTGTCATTACCCAGCTCACTATTTCAGAATAAGTCCATAAAATATATTTCAGTGCTTTGTCCATTCTAGTGCAAGAACTGAAAGTTGCCTCCATTACACAGTGAGCTTTTATAGAGTTTGATAGCTCTTACCATTAAACAACTTTTTTCCAGAATTCAGCCTAAATTGCCCTTTGCTCCATTTCATCCCATCAGGGTTAATTATGAGTCCTTATAGCCACCAACAGTTTTTCTTCCTTACTGGTACATTCAGTCATTTAGTAACTGCAGTGATTCCGACACATTTACATAATGCTCAGTAACTCGTTACTCTACCAGAAATCCCACTGACTTTAACGGACTGTAATTACTGAACCAAAACTTCCTTCACAAAAATTCTTTCTTAATGAAGAAAAGTTAAGGGAGTGCATTGAAATGGTCAGAATTAAATTAGAATAGCTCAATTTCAGAGTTAATCTGCAGCAATTCCATTTTATAGTAGCTGAATGTAGATCTACCAACTAGTGAAGTAGAGAAAAAGAAGATGGATAACTAAGAGAGCTCTGTATTGCCCTATTCCGCAACGCCTAATAAAATTGCTCTATGTTCAGAAGATCCTGACAAATACCCCTTGCATACGGGTTGAAGCCAGTTGATGACCCCTAGATGAGACATTCTCCAACTTGTACTGTATTTCTTTATCTTTTATCTTTTCACATTTTTGCCCAGTTTTCCAAACTCTTTTCACTGACCTAAATTAGAAGTATAAGGGACCAGGGATTCTACCCCTCTGGCATCTGCAGTATGCAGAAGTGCTTCAGAAATAGTCAGAAGTTTTGCATCTCCACGGTACTTTACACATTGCCATGCTGACATCAATCTGGTTCAAGGATTAGATAGTCAGTACCAGGCTGCACTGCCCATATTCCACCAGCAGATTATAGAAAACCTGTGCAGCCTGAGTTCTCCTTACAGGAGAGGACACTACAAAATGCTCCAGTTTTACAGCTGAAAATTTAGAAATACTTCTCCAACTGACAAAAATGTTGCAGTAATAATACTGTGTTTGGGACATTAGATTTGGACAATTTACCATGATCTAATTTTTAAGACTTGAAATTTGTGGAAATAATTACATCTCCACCCTGTTATTCCCATTCATCTGTATTTCAAATTTGTGTACCAACGGCGGCCTTCTTGCCATGTGTCTGTGCATAGGCTGTATTAATTGTAGGCCCCATTACTAATGGGTAACTTAGGTATTTAGTGAAGCAATACTGAAATACCTTCAAGATATTCCGGGACTTCTACTACTAGTTTTCTCTTACTCAATTCCCAATAAAAAGATGTGACAGCTTTCTGGAAAACAAGCACTCGTTATCTGACTGCTATGACCTTTTCTTCTGTAGATAATATTCTGTGCTAAGGTCAGAGTAGAGTATGAAAACAAAACATATGCATATAACAGGTCAGAAGTCTCAGTAGAAGGACAGGTACCTTCTGTACCTTCTGAAATGTATGGACATATATGGACCAAATTCAGAAAAAATGAGGCACCGAGACAAGAAACATATATTAAAAAGACACTTATGAATAAATTTGCAACAGGAAGAATGTAACAGGAAAAAGCAACCAATCGGTGATTTTATTTGGTTGTTGTATGAATCTTTAGAAACACTGGTATGCTCCATGAAAAAGAAATATCTTTCCTTAGATCCATCCTTCATTATCTTTCCATAAATAATGTTTTGCTTAAAGTCCTTACGTTAGAAGTCTTTTATGATTCCTTCCTTTCTTGTGTTACCTGAAGAAGGTTCAAAATCTGCTCTGTGCTTTCAGAGAACACAAGCTGTTTCCCTGCCAGAGCTTCTGTAACATTTTCATTAATCCTGTGCCTATGAGGCTAAACATGTTAACTGAGTCTACATATGAGAGCTGTTTTCTAAATATTAATAACTAAACCAGTTATTCCTACAGTTACAAATTCATTTTAGGAGATAAAAACAAACAAACAAACAAAAATTCACAAGAAGCTACGCAGACTCCTTTATAATGATCACTACCATTTGTTATGTCAAAATTACCAGTCATTAAAGATTCATGGACCTGTAAGTTTTCAGTGTAATTAAGCAGGAAAGCTGTTCAGGCACAGACATTTCCTATCAGTTAAGCTGTATGGTAAACAAAACAAAACAAAACAAAACCATGTTTAATCCCTGAACTGTCTTTCCTGATGAGAATCAAATAAATTTCCATCTGCTTGTATCTTTGCTTCCTCTCCTTTTACCTGACATTACAAAAAGTGATATTTAGTTAGATGCAAGAGCATAATATGACTATAAAGAAAAGGTTGGGTAATGTAGACTTCTGTCCCATTCACTGTTCACTCCAGCATTCCTCCATTAGGTCTTTTTTTTTTCTTATGGCACATTATCTCTATTTCAGGAGAAATAGTATTGAAAAAAATACACACATACCTATGTGTTTTGCTAATTTAGTTCTCTGATTAGTCATACTTAATTCTAGATCCTAACAGCTGAAAAAAAACCTAATTAATGTATCTTTCTGCTCTACTGAACTCTTCTGTAATATAAACTTAAAGCCTGGTTTGTTCTACTTACTTGAATAACCTAATTACATTTCTACAGATATTCATTTCTAAACAGATTTTCATGTGTTTCTCTAATTACATCTTCATGGTTACATATCAGTGAATTTTCTTCATCTCAAAAATAGTATATAAAACAAATGAAAAATACAATTTCACTATCAAACACTGACCTATTACATTATTAAGTGTTGCTTATTTGCTTAATATCGTGCAATATTTTTTATATCTTATTTCTGTTTATTTCTTTTACTTTTAAATGGAGATAGAGTCCATGGCAGATTTTGACTATATGATTCTCAGAAGAGCAATTTAAAATCTAGTTCACATACTTCTGGTTAAGCATGGTTCACAATAGGCAAATCCTATAAAACAGCAGCAGGCAGCAAAGGAAGAATCACATGAAGGTAGTTCTTTCGGTTCCATTTGAAATCAAAACTTTTTAAACCTAGTCTGCTTAGTCTACAATCAAATATTTCTCTTAGCACAACCAAAAAATGAAATTCACTTATAATTCACAAATGCTAAGATCTTGCTTATTGTATGAAGTTCTGCCTGTTGTCAAGATATTTGAGATAGTTTTTACTAGGGGATTATTTTCTAAGATTTAAAGAAGCTAAGTACAAACTTCCAATACAAAAATCAGAAAACTAAAACTGAAAAAGGAAATTATTTTATTGAAAAAGAAGCACGGGTTGCTGTCCCTTGTTTTTTTCTTGTTTTCTCTTAAAATTAGATTATAGAAAGACATCACTTTAGAACATATTATCATCTTGTTTTGTGAATGAGCCCTGTGATGCATCATGAGACAGTTTGAAACAGTAAAGAACAACAGTGGCTCACGAGCTCCCTAGAAGCACTATGACTGTGCTAAAAACACAGTAACGGTGACCTCTTCACTGCGTTTTTTCCAGGACAAAGACTCTGAGTCTATTTAGTCATTCATTTTGTGGAAAATGCCCATTTCTTTGATCAGTTTTCACTATACCATTTCTGAGCTTTAATATATCTTTCTTTTTTTTTTTGAGATGTAGGTTCCAGGATTAGTGATCAAGGTTTTAACAGCTGTGGATTAGTATAATGGCATAAAGATATACTTGTGTTTTTGTTGTTGTTTTCTACTATACTGTTTTCCCAAATTTTAATTGTGGTTGGTGGGTGGGTTTTTTTGGTCTTTTTCTGTTCTTTTTCTCCTTCTGCTAAGTATTGAGGTAACTCACATTCACATTAAGAAAAATAAAGGAAAGCTAACAAATATCACTGGATAAAAGTGACCTGAAAAAAAAAGACCATTTTTTTTATACCCTATACATATATAACTAAGAGAAACAATATTACAATTCAAGATGCACAGAGATAAAGCTGGAATATAACAATGCATCTGAAATGCATCATGAAGTGCAGCATGATAAATTATTTTTTACCCCTGTTTTCTGAGAAAGGTTCCTCATCATGTAATAAATCTCATCTATTTGTGATGACAGTATTTGAACTAGGCAAGCAGTAAGCCTGCAAGTTAAAATTATCTACCAGATGATATCAGGTGGGTATTTTTGTTTGTTTGCTTGCTTATTTTTTTCCTATATCAGAAATGACACTATCATCTAATGTGACAGATGTTGAAAAAATCTTGAAACCAAAGATTCCTCATTAGAGACCTTAATAAATGCTGCTCTTTGTTGTTGTTGTTGTTTGTTTGTTTATTTTTCTGAACTGTAGGCCAAAGCCAAATTGCATTTTTGGATAAATCATTTCTAGTTAGTCAGTATCTACGAAAGAATCAGGCTCCCAAGTAGCCAAACACAGCAGAGATAATTAGCCATCACAAGCAGATATCTCTATACTCTACTTATTTCTGTTATTCAGAAAAGCAAACAAAAAGATGTATATGACCTGATATGATAAATGTTCATGTCACAGCTTTCTACCTAGGGCAGTAGGCACATCTTCAGCATAGAAATCTCATGTATCCTACAGATTAGTTTTCCAGTAGCATTCCAGCAGGGTGACTGCTTGGTGGCCCTGTATCCATACAATATTTTCCTGCTTATAAAAGCCATAGCAGTTGTATAAGCAGAGAAAAATGCTGCTTCTTCCCTTCCCCTCCCCATATTCTTTATTCAAAAGTCTCCAACTAGGCTTTACAGCAGACATATTTATCTGCACCCCACTTT
>VZSG01000156.1:1388550-1401357 GCA_013398315.1 Nothoprocta pentlandii
AAAGCTAAAGAGTTTACTTAAGGAAGAAAGGATGTTAAAGAACTCTGTGCTTACCTTTGCAAATCACAGAATCTGAAGGAGTTAGGACGTGCTGAAAGAATCATGTTCTGCATTACAAGTATAAGCAGAAATACTGCTTATAAAAATAAAGTTAATCTATGTTTGTGCCAAAGACATTGCTGAAATTCAGCTTTCAAACTGACATTTGTTGTAATAGATGCCCTTTCAAAAAAAAAGGTCAGAGTGTTGATAATGATGCTGATAAGTCATAATGTTTGTAAGTTAGGAATTCAGAATTATATCTATAAGTAAATAAATACAATTAAATTCAAGATTAATAGAGAACCACTTTAATAATCCATACCCGTCATGGGAACTTGGTAACTTTGGATCAGACTTAGAAGATAAAAAAATATTATATATACACCTGAGGAAATCAGAGTTGGTTTCAAATTCTTGAAGTTACATTATTGTATTAATTATTATAGCTGCACCAAGATGGCTGAACTATTTGAATCTCCAGCAACTTAAAAATTTCCTAAGTTACTGAATTATCTGTAAAAAATAGAAAGTTGAGTATAAGCAACACACTTAGAAATATGAGATATCTCCAAAAGTTTCCTTATCATATGGTTGGAGAGAATCTGGCACAGTCTTTCCACTGAAATCACTAGAGTGATTTAAATTCAAAGGATATTAATTATTATATGTTATGTAGAGTTATCTTAATTCTTTTTAACATCCATGTACAATGCCTTTAAAAGTGATCTATAGCATAAGCATAAAGTACAATTCTGTCATATAAAGGTACAAACTGCAACATCTGTTTCCTCAGTCTCATAGACATCCCTATCTCCTACATACTATACCTGAAAATTATTTCCTTTCAGTTTAATATAATTGCCATCTAATTGCACATATTTTGAACTCAGTTGTTTAACTCAGGTCTTGAAAGGATAAAATAATTTCTTCCCTTCAAAATTATTCAGGTATTGAGAAGGGGGTTTTCTATCTATCTATAAACAAAGCAACCCTCCCATCATAGTGTCAAATATATCGCCCTTCAAAAACATCTCATTTTTTTTTTACTAATTGCATTGCCACTGTTTCTCAAGTCCATATTTTTTTTTGATGTAACAACATTTTTCTATAGAACTTCTCTTTTTATGACCACTTGAGTTCCACAGCCTAGGTCTCTGACTTCAGTTGCAACTGTGACTGCTCAACATTCCTGCAAAATACACACCAGTGTTTCAAATTGATCCCTGTAACGTACAGACTGAGCAGTTAGTTACTACTGCTCATTTTATTACTTGCAGTAGAGAAAAAAGAGGATACATAGAGTGAGGAACTAGCATTTCTAAACAGAATGTAATTTCTGAAACTCTATAAAAAACAGTATTTTGGTGTGGCAATATTCTTTTTGAAAAGGTTAAAAATTGACTGTAATTGACTCTCAAAATTCTGGGAAAAAAAAAAAAGTATTTGAGGAAAAAGTCTCAATCAAGGAATTCCAACTATTCAGACATGAAGGACCAAGCCAAGAAAGAGCTGCATCAAGTCAAGTCAGAATTTTATGTTTTGGTCAGTTTCATTATTATTATTATTATTATTATTTTATTATTATTATTATTATTATTATTATTATTATTATTATTATTATTATTGTTGTTGTTGTTGTTGTTGTTGTTGTTGTTGTTGTTGTTGTTGTTGTTGTTGTTGTTGTTGTTGTTATTTTAATGCAAAGCTGCTTAGGAGAAAGTCAATATTTTTGCTAGTCAACTAAGAAACAATCTTTTATCTAAGAATTAGTATTATGCCGGATATTATATCTTGACATTTTATTGTAGTCCACAGTATTGGGAAATTATATCCCCTAGGATATATCAATTTATTGTCAACTGTATAAAAAAGAAAATATCATACTTCATATTTTTTAAACAATGGCATTTTATAGAATTTTGTTGCCTTTGGGAAACATTAAGTTTGTGTCAAGAATTTCTTCTAAAATGTAGTATCAGGAGAGGTATCAAGCCCTTAAGGTAGAAAAGAAACAACTATTGCTTAGAGCTGCACTGTCAAATCAAGAAACTAGATTTCATTGTAATAAAGTGCTTCCCAGATATTATCTTTTCTGATGTTAATTATGTGACAGGTTCTCCTTGTGAGCTTAATTTTTTGAATTGTCCTCCTGTAAAAGTAACAACATGCCAGTAGGTCCAATGGTTCTTATCTTTATATTCTACTTGTTTCACCCATTCCTACCTGAAAATACAATCAACAATTTTCACCTTCCTGTGAATTAGAGTTTGATTAAATTAACATGATATTGACTGTTATTAGGCCTTATAGAATGTGAAATTAATGACTATGTGACTAGCATTGATGTTGAGAAGATAGGGCAGAAACTGGTTACAGTTTTAAAAAGTTCTCCAGGAGCTTCATGCTCCTTCAGACACTTAGAGCACACAATGAGTTTTTACTCCAGTATAACAGTCTACATAAATGAGTGGCAATTATGGTGAGATAAATATAGCAACTTTGCCTGAAACAAATATCTTTTGTTTCCACCAGCTTAAAGTAAGTGAACAAGACTCAGTAAATGAAAATTAAGTTGATTTTATAGAGAAAGTTCCATATTTCATAAGAATACCGTGTGGAACAATTCTTGTAATAGACTGGAACTCTATACTTTGGCCATTTTTGTTATATAATGAAGAACTAACACAAACACAGCCTGGGCATTTTATATCTTTTTCATTCCAGAAGAGTTCTTTTATATTTTTTTAATTTCAGAAATGTGTGTGTGTGAGACATGAAAGAGGATATGAGACAAACTCTTCTCCAGATTTTGCATCCTAATCTAGCTCGTGTTCTTAGCTTTTCTTAGCTTGATTTTCTTCACTGCTGCCATTTCTTCAGGATCACTTTATGGTCTTAGCCTCTCAGATAAATTTTAGCTTAGTCAAATCAACATTATCCTCATTCTTACAGCTTTCTCTGTAGTGCCTACGGCCATAGACCTGCCTTAAACATACTCCTTTGGGATATCTGATCATGTATTCAAGGAAAAAATTGTAAGCGTCAACCAAGGCTTACCTTGTCAGACCTTTGCTTTAAAAAACAATTCTGAAACTACAAATAAGTTCAGATAGGTCTATCCACAAATTGCTTATTGATTTCTGCAATAGTTCCATGTGATTTTTCAGCTAGGTGGGGTGGATGAATTCATTCCTGAGGAGTCTGAACCTATAATTCAATCTACTAAACCCAAGGAATAACTCTTCTTCTTGCCTTTCGCAATTAAATCCTTTCAGATTTTGTGTGGCTGTAAACAGCCTTTCCAAAGGTTTTCATTTGCCATAGGTCTTAGCCTGATAAGTAATAGCCTGATAAGCCATAGTCTGATTGACAGAATCCAATAGGCAGTAAATATTAATTTTAGACTAGCTGGATCCATTTCAAAATAGTTTTTCATGTGAGTGGAACTACAATTTGTGTTCAGACTTCATTCTGAATTATCTCACTGTAACCATCTTAGTGTTCAAGTATAATTTTGTCTTTTTGTTGTCACACCAGACAGAAAAATAGAGAATTTGCAATCACCAGAGGAAAGATTACTATGTTGACAATGTCTCATTGATTTCAACTGGGAAAGTTAAAGAAATACAGAACTGTGACAAGAAAAATAATCAAATTAAATAATGTTTTCAGTTATTATGACTTCTAGTATCAAGAAAACATATTAGTTCTATAGTATTAGATAGGAACATTATATTAGAAGGAACAATAGCTTTACTTTATAATAATGACACTTAGCAAAGAGATATTTTGTGAGCAAATGGCAAAAGGTTTATTTGTTTCAGGTCTACTCACAGCTGGATTCTACTTTTGACTCTTTTCTGCAGACCAGAATCTCTGCCCAAGAGGAAGAATTGTCCCTTTGGTCTCAAGTAATGGGTGGTTGAGGGCTGAGATGGCGGAATGAGTGATTATTTAATTACCTACATCACAGGTAATATGCAATAGAACTGAAGTAGCAAAGTGAGCTGGTGCAGAATAACACCACACAGGATCTTTAAGTTTGTAGCTCTGTGGAGTTTTCTTCATTGTTGTGTCCTTACTTCTAGGCTACCATTTGAAGCTAATAGCATTACAGTAGCGGTATTAATTTAGCATACAGCCATGGAAATTGCTTTCTAAAAATCAGAAAGTTGGAAAGGTTCCTGTATATGAAAACATTTAATGTTTAGTCTAACATAAATACAGGACTTAAAAAAAAAAAAAAAAGATTTTGGTGGAATCTTGACAACTTCTCTTACAGAAGACAGTCCACTAGACTTGTAATGAATTACTCAGATGATTTTTCTATTTTCTTTTCCAGAAAAAGTGCTAAAAATTGTGTTATTATTACACAACAGACAAATGTAAGTCAGTTAACTTTCTGCCAAGACCAGTATAAGCTATTCAGAAAAGACCTATAAAAGGGATAGAGAAGAGGAACTTTAGGCTAATCTGAATTTTTTACATTCACCCAACGAACTATAGTACAGCTAATCTAACACTCTTATACTGAATGCTCTGAAGTTACTTCATTTTCTTATTTTTCCCCCCATAAATCAAATATGTTACTAAATCTTAACCCACACAATTGATTTAAAACATGTGTTAATAGCAGCTGGAAGCAACAAAAAGACTTAAATGTCAAAGTGAATAGATACTAAACAAAAGTTTTTACAGAATTAGTCTATTAAATTTTAATACAGATACATCACTGGGGCAAAGATTCTTGAACTGATTTACACAATATATGAATAATTAATGGCCCCATAATTGATAATATCTATATCACCCTTGCAAGATTTCTGCATGATTTTAACGTTGTGTTAAATGATTTAGTATTTTTATTCAAAAGCTCCCCAACACCACAACCAGAAGCTAACTGAAGCCCATTCCCTAGGTCCAGAGGTGGTGCTGTCAGGATAGGGGAGTGTGCAGCTGCACCAGCATTGACTTATGTAATGCAATAAAATCTGCACTGCATGACACTAGAGTGAGCAGTGGTTCCAGCTGTCTTGCCCTGGCAGAATTACCATGGACCAAGCCCCCAGGAATCTGAGCACAGAATACAGCTGATGTTACCACTGCTTCTTTCTGCTTTTTTTTTTTTTTTTTTTTTTTTTTTTTTTTTTTTTTTTTTTTTTTTTTTTAGCTGTGCCTTGCATAATGAATTTAGAAGTAGAAATTCACAGTAGTAAACAAAGAAGAATGCCCCTTGCAAGGAGGAGGCAGTTTCATCAAATGATCAAATGTTTGCCATTTCCTCATTGAAATAATGTGTGAAGTTAGTTACATCACTTTATGGCCATGAACACAATATTAAAAGAACAAATACAAATTTCTCCTAGTAAAATATGAAAATGTCAGCTTCTGGTGCATTTCTTTTAGAGACCAAACCACATTTCCCCCTTCTGTCCTCTCTTCCCTTTCCTTGACTCTCAGAGCTTGCTACAATGGCAGCTCTGGTTAAGCGACTCATACCTGAGGAACCTGTCCCACTTGTTGCACATTTTTCTGTGAGGTATTCTTTCTATTCTATTTGTGTCCTGTTTCATAGATCACCCTGTCAGGTTTCTTCAGAAGCAATAAACTTTCTACTCTATATTTCCACAGCATATGGAAAAAAAAAAAAAGAGTTCTTTGAATTTTGCTTACTCACTAAACCTGATTCATATATATCTACATGAAGCCCTAAGTTTCTCTTTCACTGAATATATATTCAGAATATATTCATGTATATTTCTGTTAACAAAATATTTCCTAAAATCCATAAGAACTGAAAATATTTAAAGACTCTGCCAAATGTTGTTGGAATTAGCCAGTACAGTAAAAACTGGAAAATGTGTTCTCAGGGCTGAGTTCGTAGTGCTCCCATGGAACAGAAATTTACCATTTTTAAAATTAGCTTAACACTTTTTTTTTTTCAGTGCAGATGAAGCACCTTTGAGAAGAGTAGGAATAATTTGATATCTTGAAGGTTTACAGAAAACATCAGGAAGTTGAACTAAATTTCATATGCCGTTTCAGATATCCTTTAAAAATCACAGTTCACAGACTTCCAGCTGAGATTAAAAAAAAAAAAATCTACTTTGGGTATAGGCAAAACATATGCTTATCCAGTGTGTTTTAGCAATCTTTTTTTCTTTTTTCCTTATCCATGTAATCTTTCTTTAGCTGTTTTCAGTAGAGTACTTGATTGAGAACAAGTAGTTTACAGCTTACTTTTTACACAGAATCATAGAATGGTTATGACTGGAAGGGACATCTAGAGCTCATCTGGTTCAACCTCCCTGCTCCAGCAGGAATACCCAGAGCACGGGGCACAGGGCGGCATCCAGGTGGGTTTGGAAGATCTCCAGAGAAGGAGACTCCACAACCTCCCTGGGCAGCCTGTGCCAGGCTCTGTCACCCTCACAGTGAAGAAGTTCCTCCTCACGTGCAGGTGGAACTGCCTGTGTTTCAGCTTGGACTCATTACCCCCTTGTCCTGTCACTGGCCATCAATGAGAAGAGTTTGGCCTCACCCTCCCTCCTTACATTCACCCTTCAGGTATTTATACATATCGATGAGATCCCCTCTCAACCTTCTCTTCCCCAGGCTAAACAGGCCCAGCTCACTTAAGTCTTTCCTCATACAAGAGATGCTCCAGTCTTTTAATCATCTTTATTGCTTTCTGCTGGACCCAAAGCCCTTCCTAGCACGATACTTAAGATGTTTACTTAAGCCCTACTTAGCAGGACACCTTATATAAAGCAGGTACTTGGCATATTTCAACTACAGGTAGAGAATGCTGTAACAGCTGATTTTAAGAGTTTTAACTAGAGTCTTAATTCCTTAAAATCTAATGTCAAGTCACTCGTTAACTCCATAGGCTGCTATTTGCTCTTCTATGGGAATACATATAAAAAAACTCTACACAAACTCCCGCAGCATTTTCTGCAATGATGGAAAATGTGGCACAGGACTCTTAAAACCCGGAGAGCTAGTCCAGAGAGACGCTTGGGTGAAGAATGACTGAGTAAGCTAGACTTACTAAAGCAGTAGGTAAGGCAAGTTAAAAAGCATTTATATTTTTTACGTTACATTTTTCTTGCCTCACGCTATTTGTGGCTGCTCTAGGATCCCAAGGGGGATCTTGCAGACAGAGTTGATTTGTGAGCAGAGTGGCTACGCCTTGGGGCACCAGCCCAATGTTAAAGGGAGCTCATGTCTATCTTGCAGATACCCCAGAATCTAGTCACAATCCTCATCAAAATGGCAGTTAATTTTTTCCTTCTCCAGTCTCATTAGTATCACAAATTATTTTATAGCCCTTTTTGTAAAGAACATGCCTGTCACCTTTTCTGATGTATATCTGTGAAACCAAACTTGGAAAAATTAAAAAAAATAGAAGAATCAGAAATCTTTCTCCAAAGGTCAGTGAAACTGCACAGAAGCAACCTTCCCAGAAACTGGCAAACTCCATCCTCATAGGCAGAAGTGTTCAAGGCAAACAAACTCCATGAAAATTGAGAAAGAGTGAATGAGATATCAAACTGACTGCTTGTTTTTGAATATTTTTCTTTAAAGAAGGAGCTATATGTCATTACATCTGAATCTTAATCTGCTGTGTATCACTATACAAAAAAGAGGGAAAGATCACACATGCCAGCGGTGAAGTGGCCAAATACAATGAGGGAAAGGCAGAAGTGTTCACAAAAATATTTCTGTTACTGAGACAACTAAATCTGCTTTGCTAAATGATAATTAAAGAGGGAAACAAGAGCAGAAAACAGAGGTCAAAGTTTTAAACCTGTGTTTAAGTGCCAAGCCATAAAATACTTTTACTTTTAATGAAAAGTGTCATATATGAGCCTTCCCATGCCCCAAGGGTTGTTTCCTTAATAAATCAATCAATTCCAATTCACATTTAAGTCAACAGGGAGACTTTGATTTATATCATGAGAACTCTACCGAAACCCAGAAGAAATTCCAAGAAAAGTAAATCTGCTTTATTGCATGAAACAGCATTTTGTTACAAGTATATTGTATTAATTATGTTAATACCTGAGGCTGTATCTGATATAGATAAACAAATAAGTAAAATTAAATGGCCTTTTTAAATGAAAACATTTTCTTTCCATTACTCACCTAAAAATGTTTTGAGTTTAAAATACTCCTGAGGTTCTGAATGACTTATATCAAAAATAAACAAAGAACATCTTTTAACTGGGAAATTATTTCTTGCCACAAATTTTATAAATCCTTTAAAGATATTTATTCAAAGTACAAGACAACATTGTTTTTCCTTATTAAAACTAATTAAATAATAATAATAAAAATCTTTTCGGTGCAAATCACTGAATTCCAGATATTTCTACAAAATATTTCCAATCTGTGTTATACCAAGAACTATCATTTATCTTCAGCATAAGTTATTTCTTGTCCATTTCCAACTCTCTTAGCAGTATTGATGCAACCCAGCAGAACCGTAAGTCCTGCAGAATAACCCTAGACTAGCTGAAAGTCTGGGAAAATACTAGTGTCTGCAAGGCTTAAGTTTCCCTCCTAGTGGGTAGTGAGATTATGAAATTTTCATTAGTGCTACCTCTGCTGCATGTATTCTAAATATAAACTTCATCGTTTAAAGTGGCCAAAGTAAGATGTCTTGTGAATGATGGACACATTCCCACTCATTTCCACTCATGCTCTTGATGGTGAATTAGTTGCATTTAAGTAATTTACTTAGTACTCAAAATCAAATAATTATCTATTTTTTACATAGATATGTTGTAAGAAAGGACTGATTTCAGCTGGTATCTGTAATAAAGGCAAAAATGTGAGTGACTAGGTGAGATCTGAAAAACATCTCTGTGGATATCTTCAAAATATTTTTTCTTTTAAGTGCTTTGGAGAAAAATAATGATACAAAGCATAACTTTGTCATTCTCTGTGAGCTGGAACCATGGTTATTTCTGGACACAGTAGTAAAAGAAGTGTAGTGACATTGTTTTACCTGCATGACGGATGATGACAATAACAAATGTGGAAACACCATCTTGCATCTCAGAAAACACCTGTCTGACGATGACATAGACTGGTTGAGCTGTAAGTTCTTCTCTAGATTTTCTTTCTGGCCCATAACAAAATACTTTAAATGTCTGGGAAAGAAATAAAGGACAGAGTATTCTTCAAAATGGTGAAATATATCATCTCTCCTAAAAGAAAATGTTCTGTATTTCCAAACATTCTGCACTTGTATTTCTAGAGGTTGTATATATCCTTACCTGGTACAGAAGTGCAGAATTCAATGTCTTCTCTCTCATCAAGTCTCTTTTTAAACCATTCTCAGCTTCCTATGTTTATACTCCAAGGAAAAACTTCCCAAACCTATATTCAGAATTACTAGGCATCATCTCTTAGGTACTTGAGTGTTTTGTTCCATATTCTTTCTTCATGTGAAATATATCTTCTGCCCCCTTCTGTTCAAATATGCTTGATAAGTTAAAAAAAAAAAACAAAAACACCTACCCTTACTTCTGGAAATATTATTCATATAATTTGATGATTGGAGGATGATTTGATGATATCATTTGATATGATTCTTCTCTTAGGCTCAGATCGATGAGTGATTACTCTGAAGGATTGCTAAAGAGCAGCTACAAAAGTAAAATGAAAAAGTTAATTTTTTTTTTAACTGTTTACCTTCTCCTATGCAGGAAAAGAAAGAAGAAAGAAGGGAAATCAAGAATGGAGAGTAGAACTCAGAAGTCTTCCTCTAATCAGCATAAACTAACTGGGCCACATTATTCTGCATAATATTATTCATATTAGTTGGTGCAATTTTAATACTGGCATTTTTGCCATGACAGCTCCAGCTTAGACAGCAGAGTTATAAAACCAGCTATTTCAAAACTAATATCATGGGCTTGAGACTTCATCAGAACTCAGGCCAGAATCTTGAGGTTAGCTTTGCTTAGCTCACCATACCAAGACGCTCCCCTCCAAGGTAGGCCTTCCATTTCTTTCTCATAGGGTAGAGACACTCATATGTACAGAGACTTGAGCATCTTCAAAAGGTTGCTCTGTGCTTTCCTATGCTCATGTTCTTAAACAAGGAGAGCAGAAAGGGGACACCGTCTGATGCAAATAACCCTCCAGGATCAATTCTCTACTGTATCTAAACACTTGAGATGGCAAGAGGGACAAAGCCCACTGTAATGACATCAATATATATGTCCGTATCAATATACTTGTCTAAAATCATTCCCAAACAAATTTTAAATTAGGAGGTAAAAATAAGCAAACAAAAATTTTCTTCCAAACCACACTCCAAAGAGATTTGCTCTTAATCTAGCCTAGTATAGACCAGATGCTATCTTCAGTAAAAACGAGCCACATTTACATCAGCAAGCAGTGGTGTTAGAGGACTGAATATGTAGCCAAATCTTCTGCCCAAACTATATGCATTTCATAAGGTTTTACATAATTTAACTTTAGTACACTGAATCTCTGACCTGAACAAAACTGAGGAAGAAGAAGAGGTTTACAAGGATAGTGAAACAAGTGCTGAGGCTTCCTTTTGGCTTTTGTTTACCGCCTTAGGAAAGCAGGTTATGTGACTGAACTGCTTGCTCAGCAGTTGCTGCACTGGTTTGTCTTTTGGGGCATACAGGGCATACTGGAAATGTAATACTTCCAATTCATGTCTTTTACTATCATGAGAAATGAGAAATCTAAAGAAATACTAGATCATTAAAGTGATCATGTGGCATTTCAAAACCTAGGTTTGTGATTTCAGAGACAGGCTGAGAATTTTGAAGAGCTTTTGTATTGATGGAAAATCAACTTTTTCATAATCTATTTGCAGTGCAGCAGAATTTTGTCTAAGAATGTCTAAAATGATGCTAAATAACACTGCACAAATAATTGGGAAAAATAGAACTGCAAAATCATAACTCTAACATCCTTATTTTTAACATTCAACTTCAGTTTTAAAATAGCACTTTAGGAGTAATATAAAGTGAAGTGTCTTCTCGGACTTCAGCACCAAAAAATATTAAGAAAATGTCCAAAACAGAGTAGCAAAAATTTTTAAACTGATACAATCTACCAGTAAGCTTATTAAAAAGCAAGGTTTCTTTCAAACAAAGCATATCTACAAGAAAAGCGTATTCATAGTGCCATAGAGAAAACACTGCAGACCTTATAAAAAAACAAACAAAAAAAAAGTAGAAAAAAGTCACCCTAAAGACTGCAGGATTTCCTTCTAAATTCAATATTTTAACTTCTAGAGCTATTCAAGATTTGTCACTCTATCACTAGACTACTCTCTCCCCAATATTATCAGACAAAGCAAAGACAGAGCTGATTAAGAATATATTCTCTTCAGAAACGGTCATGGATTTATTTGCAAATTCACATACAATTGCAACTAGTTGCATATTCAAATGCAAAATAATTGGAATTTAAATGCAACTATGCTACAATTGCTCCAAAGTTAGCTCATTTTCTTCCCCCCTATGCAAGCATTAAAAATCATAACTGCATTCTGATATATCTGCCTCAGAGTGTATAAGCAAACTCATTGGACAGTTGCTTCAATTCTCTTCCTTCACACACTGCCAATTTGCATTAGGCTATGAGAAGCTTGAGCAGGTTTACATTTATACTTATTTAAAGACTTTCTATATCCTTCTCAAAAGCTTCATTCATATAGTATATTACTCATCAGGAGAAATTACATGCAAAAAAGTACGTCCTCCATGAACATGTGAAAACACAAGCTCACAGGAACTCCACAGCAGATGTTAGAAGAAGAATCTACACTGTAAAGGGAGCCAGGGGCCCTATGAATGTAGGTAGCATTCATTTTGGTGAAGGTTGTCCTTAGTGATGGTAGGATTCATTATTTTTTAAAGAACTAGAACTTTATCCTCTCACATGGCTTTTAAGCATGTAGCTAGTATTTTTCCAGTGCTCAAAGGGGCCTGACTATATCTGCATTTTTGATCAATGTATGTCTGTATTTTCCATATTTTAATACATTTTTTTCTTAAATACTCATTGGCCCAAGCATTGAAAATAATTATTTTCTCCCTTTCAAAATTGTTCTCCAAGCAGTAGACCTCAGAGCTGCACCCCTACATGCTTTCATACTTGAGACCTCTGTTTTATGGCGTTTCATCCAGTTCAAGATTTTTAATAAACTCATTTTTCAGTCCTTGTTTAATAACGCACATCACTTTGTGTGATGTCTTTGATTTATCACTTGTATTTGCCCAACCTTAATAAGGAATTTAAGCAAATTCTCATTCTAAACTTTATCAAATTGATTAAGCAATGCTTATGACAGTTCATAAAATTTATGAGACTTGAAAATCAGTGAGACCTTAGACAACTGAGAAGCCTACACTGACTTTATAACATTGAAAGTATAGCATAGCACTGAAAGGAGCATAACTGGCACGATATTGGTCACTTAACGAGATGCACGGGACACATCAGGAATAAAATCAAGTTCATATCAGAGGAAGCCCCCCAGGTGGGATACACCTGAGGTTTCAAAGAATCAGAATGGATCAGAGAATACAGAATTTCATATCCTTTATAGTGAAAAGGACTGGAATATAGTGAATAGGACTGGAAGAGAGCTAACATCACTCCAGTCTTCAAAAAGGGCAAGAGGGAGGAGCCGGGCAATTACAGGCCGGTCAGCCTCACCTCTGTCCCTGGAAAGGTGATGGAGCGGTTCATCCTAGAGAGAAT
>VZSG01000156.1:1402514-1413508 GCA_013398315.1 Nothoprocta pentlandii
CCCTGTGCCACATGCTGTAGGTGTGCCTGCTTGAGCAGGAAGGTTGGACTAGATGATCTCTAGAGGTCCCTTCCAACCTTAATATTCTGTGATTCTGTGATTCTGTGATTCTGTGAAAAACCCAATCCTGAGCTGGTTAGAACTGGCTTTCACTGCGTAGTTTTCCTCACCTTGATAATTATGATTGTCTTCGCTATTTCTACAGAGACTCTTGCAAATGATACAGATGTTGAACAGACAACTTAGAATTTCTCTGGCATTGACTGATGTAAATTCCAATATCATTTCTGAGCAAAATTTAGTCACCTAACTTTGTAAAAAGCAAATTTTATTCAAACTAAACCCATACAAAGCCAAATTGGGAAAAATATATTTTTGTGAAGAAGTTAACTAAATATGAAAAATTCAGCTAAATGAGACTTCAGGAACATCAAGTATTGTCTTGTCTATAAGGCAGGGATTGGCTTTTAGCAGTTCATAGCTGTGTTTCCTTTATGTTTTACAGAATTGTGCATATTTTCATTTGAAGAAATGAACTGTGAAAATTTTCCTCACTGTCCAGTGCTTTAGACAGAGAAAGAAGAGGAAATACTTTTATGTATGCTTAGTTTGCACATCTGTTCTCTTTCCCCTCCAAGGCTATAAAGTTATTCATTTCTTTTAGCAAAGTTTTCTGCATTATCTCAATAGTTCATTAAAAAGCAAAATAAAATAAAACAAACAAAAACTTGTTTATGAGAAATAGCTTTAATATTTCAAGCAATAGCAGAGTTGAATTTTTTTCTGATTTTTATTTTTCAGGCAACAAGTAGGTCTAAAGCAATTCAAGAACAGATCAATAAAATAGAGTAGGCAACAAATGAAAAAGACTTATATTGCAAAAGGTATTTCCTTTGTATATTAGCCCTTTCCCTAACACTTGGTTATGTCATATGTATTTTTCCTATCTCCAATGTTTCTGATGCTTTCCTTCTCGTAAAAGGCATCACTGACTGTGCTAGCAAGTGTTAGCAAATCAGCATGTTTTCTATATGGACATATACAAGTCACTGTTTCCTTCCTTTCTTTCCAAATCTCTTCCTTCTGGTTTTAGAGGTACCAAGTCTATCTTTCTTTGTGTAAAAGTAGACAAGACTACTGAAGAAAACATTACTAGATCAAGGTGTCTGGGAATTTGTTAGAAAAAAAGCTTGAAATGCAATCTCTTCGAAACAAGTATCAGGGAGATTTAGAAGACATTAACTACTATCAAAAAAAAAAAAAAAGAATGAAGAAAGGAGAAGTCAGAAGTATGAAATCAGAGCATGGAAAAATTAATCAAGACACTGATATATGAAAAAAAGGGACAAAGAAAGACAATTCATGCATAAGCAGGACCATAGAAGAACATTCTGGTTATATTTCCAAGATTGCCTTGTACAGAACTTCTGACTTCAGACTTACTTACTTCAGACTTCAACAAGTCATTAGCAGTGATAGGGAAAACTCTCACTCATTTTTCCACTTTACATCACTTCCTCTCTAGAATTTGTGATTCTGCAAATAAGCTATTGTTATCATTGAAAAGTTTAAATCACAAGCTCGTGCTCTAGAGATGTTGCTACATGTTTTTACAGTACTTTTAATCTGCAGAGACTTGATTTGCGATTAGAAAAGACAGAAACATGCTGAGATGGTGTTTATTCTTTGCCAAACATACAGATCATTTCCCAAATAGCTAACAGGGGACAAGGAAGGAGAATAAAAATGAGATGCTTTCAACTGAATACACAAGATAACATGATGTAAAAATATTAAATAATTTGGCTAGTAGGTCCACAGAGTTATATTGTTCGGATAGCTAATGAAGAAAGGCATAATAAAGTTATTAGTATATTTTTGTATTCAAGTAATGAAATATATTACATGTCATTTAAAGTTAGAAAGGTTCAACAGGGAGGGATCATTTTCTTTAATATACTTACAGCAATTTGCCTCAGGTCTTTACTGATGCTTATCACCTGCCTCATACTATTCCCTGTTAGAGCATATGCTTTCTGAACATACCTCAAAGAAAGGAAAAAAAAAAAAAGAAAAGAAAAACAGCATTGAAAAAAAAAAAGAAAAAGAAAAGAATAGTGCAGGACTAAATTTGGAGAATAATGGCCATAGCAAATGATTTTCTGCATTCAAAATTGCATTTACACGGAGTATGACCCTGTGTGACCATGTGCCATGCTTCATTACAGCATGTTTTGGTGGGTGAACATTCTGGTCGAATTAATTCACGTGCACTCTTAGTACGTAGATGAGAATTTTAAAGGCATCTTCTGTTTCTTCTGCATTAGCTGAGGAGAAAATAGCAAAATTCACCACTACACTGTATGATATGTCTCACCAAGAACATTAATTCTAGCATATGAGCTACCTTCATTTGAACATTTTTGTTTTGTTTGGCTTCTCTCAAAGTAAATTGTGCAACCTGTTCTTGAAAAGACCTGCTTATGATCATTGTTCCACACCAAAGCCTATGTCTGAGAAAACCAGTGAAAACATCAGTCCCAATGAGATATTATATTTTATAGGAAGTCTTTTAAAAGGTCAATTTTAAAGGAAAGTGTCATCATAAAGAATAACAACGAAGGGCTCTAGTAGTAATAGTGATAGACTAATACGATTTTTTTTAACTATACGATTTTATAATCCTTCACTCATGTCACAGCTTAAAAAAATGCAGTGTCTCTATCCTGAAAAGCTTAGATGCAGGATACCACACAAACCCTAGAGAACATTTCTGTTCCACATTTCCAGGAAAGCCTCTTCTGGGTGCAGGCTGCTCATGATGATAGCTGAGAGTTTAAGGTCCTCCACAAGGAATATGTCAAGGAGATATTTCAGCTTAAAGTAGCAACTGTATCCTAGTGAAGAGTATTGACTCATTCTAAAGTACTAGGATTCTCAACACCAGGTTAGCTGGAAGACCTAACTCACACTGCATTTCTGTTCCCTCTTCATAAGCAATTGATTTCAGACTTTTACTGCGGTCACTGTGATTTAAGACAACTGTACTTAGAAAATGCAAACCTTTGACGCTCCCCTACTGATCAAGTCCCAGGCTATTATAGCCTAACTACAGATAGGATGTTCTTTAGACAAAACACTCAAGCAATTAATATATTGAAGCTGAAGTAAAAATTCAGCATCGGTCTGCTAAAATATACCTGCTTCTGATTTTCCCACAGGGCTTAGAGCAATTCTCCAATGCCAAGTTCAGCTCCGTGAGCAAAGAGAGAGACATATTTCCACACTTCTAAAACTCGACATTTAGCGTGACAAATGACTATTGCTTTCTGGCAAATGTTTTTCATTCTGAGGACTTAATCAGATAACAAAATAGTACTTTGTTTCAACAATAGGAAGGCTAGATCTGACAAGCTGTTGTTCTAAAAATGAGTCACTGTCTTATTATTCTGATTCTGAGGCCTGAGGCCAAAAATATGCCATTCATTCACTTTAGCCATCCAAATACTTTCCCTATACTCTGAAATAAAGGTTTCCATATTTTTTCATGCTGAGCATGCTCTGGGAGAAGTATCCCAGTGAATTTATTACAACCTACATGTCACAGGTTTTTAGTTCCCTCTGAGTCTATGAAGAACAGGGAAAAGAAGGATGAGAACACTGTTTAAAATGTTAACAGAAGCAGTCTGGAGGTGACTGTGGCAAAACATGAATGTCAAGGCCATGCATCAGTGTGTATATAATTGGGTAGAACAGAAACTTCCTCTAATAACCCCAATATTGGGTGCTCCATTTGGATTCTAAACATGCTGCATGTCTGAATGAAGAGCAAACAAAGCTGAATTCATAATACATTGCATAAAGGTCTCTCGGCTTTAGTTCTCATCAAAGCAAATATCCTAAAAGGAGAAGGGAGCCTTCACTTTATTTTTCAGGAGTTCATACCATGTGTGGGAAGTGACCTTTGAAAAGCACTTAATATTAAGATCTTTAACATTAATTGAGCACCAGCTAAATTACTGATGGCAAAGACTATTCACTATTAATTCTATTTTGTCTTTGCCTCAGAAACTGTCTATATTCACAGAATAGTTTACATAATCCACTTTTAAAACCCTTTTTATTCCCCTGGATTTCATTTAAGTATTTACTATTTATTGCTGAGCAATTTTGCTCTGAAGACAACTAGTGTAAGAAGTCTGAGCTTCCTTCATGGTTCCATAATGATATTGATAATTAGCAGCCTATGAAAGAACAATGAGCATTACAATAATGAAATACAATAACAATACAGAAACACTGAAAAAATACCAAGACTATAGTCACTCCAACTAATGCTACGCATACAGAGTGAAAATACAATATACTATGATTGACTGGAAACTAACTAAATATTTCAAATGTCAGGAAAAAAAAATATATATTTTAAACCAAAAGGCTTTCCTGGTGTTCAAACAATGTCTCCCTACCTCACCAAACCAGTGCCTTTTGCCTTGTCCAGTCCTGCATAATTCAAGCACAGCAAGTCTCAAACAAATCTTCCACCTGTTCTCTGAAACCTGATCTTGTATCAGAACCTGATCATCTTTATACCTGAAGAATGAGAAAATGAAAAATATAGAAGTTCCATTTTCTTTTCAAAGGGAATAAACTTTAGAACTACTATCCCCTCTTTTAAATCATGAAACTACATGGCTAAATAGTTAAACCGTGGTTATGTTCATTGCAGTACTTAAGCCACGGTTTGGTTTATGACTATAGTATTGGTCAAGGGTGATAGTTTAATGATGATCTATGATTAATGATTGAGCTATGAGTATGGCAACATGGCAATCTAACCATAAAAGCTTATTTAGAAGACTTCACTGATTGTGCAGAGGCTTAAATTTCTTTACAGTTTGCTCCAGAGTTTATTTTTCTTCATGTAAAAAGGGTTTTTCTTCTCTCTAGTTTTATTTCACCAAGCTTGTTTAAGGCATTCTATGTAAGCATTTGTGGTACATCATGGAAAAAAGCCATATAGATTTCAGCTGCTGAATATTTTCTCTGTCATATAAAATTCAGCACTAGAGATTAAATAATAAAAGTACACAGAAAATCATAACCTGCAGTACTCACACAAAGAAAGTGTAAAAACAGAAGTGTAAAATAATCTTTGCATGAGGATAATTTTAATAGAATAATGATTTTAACATGAATTTGATATTTCATGTTGCAGTTCTGACATGGGGTTCTGGGTAAAGGGAATCAAACAGGATATCAATCAGAATTTGTCTCTCCTGATCAGAATCAGTAAAATTTCCAAACTTTTCCCAGCAGAATAAGGAAACTGCAAATATTCACATTGATTTTTCTTAATCCTGTACTTAGTCTAATGTACAATTTTGACTGAATTCAAATAGATAACAAGAGGAATTTACTTCTTCCTATATATTATTTTACATGATCTTGTTTTTATTTAGAATGAAATAAATTCATCAATAAGGTGCGTGCATTAAAGATGGTGGATTGCTAGCAATGAGTTTAGCTAATGTTTTTAGCCACTAAATTATAACTCGGCTCTGACATTTGAAGTTTATCTTGTCTTGCTCAAAAAGTAGCCATTAGGCAAAATAGTGAGTCACTATTTTAATTTCTCTGAAGAACAGAGAACAAAAGATGGGAAATTGCTGGTCACCATGGATACCTGCTCCTTTTATCATGCAAGTTTTGTTTTTTTTTATAAGACTGGCTTTGAAGCAAGAAGCTTAAACTGTCTGGCAACACGCTATTCTTTGGGAAAAAAAAAAAATCTCCTTTATTTTCAAAGAATTACAACTCAATTGCAAAACTCTCAGATTTGTGATGCTGTTAAAATTTGGTATCATATTATCCGGATCTTTCAGTTATTTAAAATTCTCACAGCATTTTTAGGCAACTTGTTCCAGTGTTGACCCTTACAGTAAAGAAGTTTTTTTTCTTATGTTTAAAAGTGTTTTTTTTTTGTATTTCAATGTCCGCCCATTGTTTCTTGTCCTTTCACTGGATATCACTGGGAAGAGTGTGGCATCATCTTCCAGCCTGGTGCTCTCCTCTACTGAAACTGTTGTTAGCAGAAGTAGTTTGAAATCATACTGGTCCCGCCTGGTAAGGAATCTTTTCATTCTGGTTCCAACTTTGGCATAGTTTAGGCAGATAGATTTCCCTCACCAAACAGATCTGTTTATGTGTATATGTGTTGAGATAAAGCTTTTCTCTTCTGAGATGGAAATTCTAGGTTAGTACATTTTACTGGGGTGAGCATATCAAGGCCACATGCAGGGAACTGGTCCTATGGGTGAGATTCTCAAATGGAGATAAATGTAGTTTTAAGCTTTGATATAAACTACAAGCTACATATTCATCAAGAAGCTAAGTCTGAAAAACTCATGTTAAGAGCATATCAGATTCTGCAACATTAATATTTATCGGAGATCTTAACAACTTAACATAGGTTTATGCATTGATGAGAAGAAGAGTTTTTACTATCATTTGATATCAGCTACTTTTTTACTAAAGTCACTCAAGCAAGGTTTCAGTCTGAAGATCTAGGGTATTAGGATGACATTCCATGAAGTGCGGAGTGGATTCATTTCAGAAGGCATCAGACTGTGATCAGCTACTTTAATATTACATTTTGACTGCTTTCTTATTTAATCACTCCATTCACACCTACAAAAAGGTTGTCCTATGCAGAAGTTCATCCTAACAATGTGAACCCATTTTTTCCCCTTTGTACTCAATGCTGTATCTAACTAGTACCTCAGAACCAAAACCCAAGATTTGCTGCATCATACTGACACAGCAAAGCATTATTTCTTTTGGACAAAGCTGATTTGTACATGCTAGAAATAGGAACATTTCACTTACCTAAAGACAACATCATTTGGAAACACGTAAATAGAAAAAAGCTTTGATGGAAAATCATTGGACATCAGAGATTTCCAGCAGAAAATAAAGAAGTCATGTTAAGAAGAAAAGGCTGATCCCAACTGACAGTCAGTATTGATGGATATTTAATTCCTCCTAAAGAGCAATGTGCTTTTTACCAGCAGATAACTTCTCTAGTAATGTTTTTTGTGCAAGAGAATTATCTATTGATAGCATAAACTATCCAACTGAAAAAACAGTAATATTTGTTACCTATTAATTGTTTATTATTGTTTTGGGGCATAAATAATCCTTCATTATTTTATTTAAAAAAGGAAAAAAAAGTACTTTTAAAGCACTTTTTTTTCAAAGGTATATCTCCTTTTTGCAGAAGACATTTTTTTCCAGTCTGCTTCTGTACAAACTCACTTAACCAATTCCAGGATCCTTGCTATGTATCTGAATCCCAGTATGCAAATAGCAGATATCTGCTTCATACATACAGATTTCTGCAGACCACCTTATCTGCTTTACCAGCTGTGCACAGCCTCTTATATCACCATGCATACAAAGGCAGGAAAGCTTCATTTCCATCACATTTATTATAGGTGAGAGACTGTATTTGGGCAGCTTCTCTAAACAGTGCACAAATGAGGCAAGTCTAAAAAGTCTCACAAGAACTCTTGTGTTTCTCGTATTTAAGGGCAGCCCTGCTAAGAAGACCTTGAAACCCCCAAAATCTCTACTATTTTTCATTTTCTCTGCAGAATAAGTACATCAAGAAGAGTAAACAGAAATATTAATGAGGGAGACATTAAGAAATAGAAAATCAAATTGCAGAATATTAAAAAGACATAACTTAGTAAACGTGTCACTATAAATCACTAGATGTGAGGGACACTACATCTGATTGTTCTCCCTGTGGATAAATAGTATCCTGGGAGACAAACATAGAAATAATCCATCAGCCTACACTCAAGGCAATAAGAGTGGACAATGACAAAATGTACTCAGTCTAGCGGACAGTAATGACTGGAAGTTGGGGAAAGAATGGATTCTGTTCATTAGCTTTTGTCTCATTCTGAATGCAATAAACTCAGATTCAATAAGCATATGAAGCTTGATGAGTTTTTCTAAAAATTTTTGATAGTGCACAGAATCGATGTTCCCAGAATAGAGTTCTTTGTTTATTAAGCATTTATTTTGTTTTGAATTGGAGAAAAGGAAAGTTTTGAAAGAGTTTTGCTTTCTATTTGGTTTCAAATCCTAATGCAAGTTTATAAACAAGGCAATTTTATGAATAGTTTCTTATTTGATTATGTTAAATTTTGGAGTGGTTTTTTTTTTCAGTTAAAATCAAGTCTCTCATAACTAATAAGAACTTTCTAATTAGTCAATAATAGCTTCATTATTAAGTGCTCATTTCTTCTGAAGTTAGCTAAGGGACCTGCTGCCCTTTTTCACAACTTTATTGGCTACAGCCAGCATGGTGCACTGAATACCAGTTTCCTGATGTGGAAATGCTTGCACAATGGCATAGTGCTGCAGGACTTCACTAGTCCAAAATATGAAGTGTCCTCTGCCTCTTATATAGACATGCTCACCCAACTGTGCCCATCTTTAAGGTAGTGGTCACAGAAGTACCTTATGAGTTGGCCTTTTCCAAGATCAATAGATAAATTTATGCAATTTGAGAGAAGCCTTCTAAAAAAAGATTCTTATTTTTACTTCATTATTAAACAGAATGATACTTAATTTCTATATTACTAAAGGCATGACTAAGAAAGAAGCTACATGTCAGCTCTGTTCCTTTGCTCCTCCACAACCAAGAGGATTGTAAATTCAGAGCAAGCAAGTCATTGATAAGTCATTTTCTCCCCATTCATTTTATCCCCTTTCCTCTCTCTGTCTCTCTTTTCTTGTTATCTGCTGGTTTTGGATTGCTATTTGTGATCCAGATTTGCCATAATGTTTCATGCTGGGATACCTGAACTCTCAGTGAGGCTGAGTGAGATGTAATTTTAAAGTAGTTTCATTAGATCCTGTAAACATAAAAATAATACACAGGTTCATATTAAACAAAATATACCCTTATGTCCTTAAAGTTAGTTACCTTGTCGTTAAATATGCATCTGGTCATACATGTTGGGTAAAAGTCCTGTGAGTTTTCCAACAGGTTCCAGAACAGATTCTGCCTCTCCTCCCCTTCCCTTCCCTCCCCTTCAGGAAACCTTTCCAGGCACATGAGAAGAGACTGGAAGAAAACCTCCACTCATATTTTTCTTCCCAGCTGTATTTCAGTTGGTACCTCATTCTCTGAGCAAAACAAACAATCAGTCAAACAAACAGAAAATCATCCCAAATGATGCAAGTTCATATTAGGTGTTCACAGATATTCAGGGGCAAAATAGACTCTCTCTTCAGGGATTATGTTTAGAGGCTGCTGACACTGGATTTTGTTCCCTCCCCAGCATACATACAGTGCAGTGAACATTTTGAGAAGGAGCCTGCTGGTATTCATGCAGATTTCATACAGGTATGTGTAATTAAAGATAATTAAGCTAAATAAATTCTTTTAATTAGTTCTTCAAAATGCCACAGAAACCTAATTTTTCTTTTTTCCCCCCTCTACATTATATTATCTGTTTTGCAGTTATTGCTGTTATTTAAAGCTGTATATACAACCCGCATTAATAGTGTGCATTACACTTTGCTCATATTTTCATTCTGTTCTTTGCCTGATAAGCAGTTTAGATTTTTTTTTTTTTAAGATAGCCAACTGAAAAACAAAATGTTAATTACAAAAAGAACTGCATCAGGTCATTCACAGATTCACAGAATGGCTGAGGTTGGAAAGGACCTTTGCAAATGATCTAGGACAAGCCTCCTGCTCAAGCAACCCCATGCTCAAGCAGGGTCACCTACAGCACATTGCACAAGATCACATCCAAATGACTTCTGAATATCTGCAGAGGAGACTCCACAACCTCTTGGGGTAAGATGCTGCAGAGCTCTGTCACCCTCACTGTACAGCTTTTCCTCATGTTTAGACAGAACTATCTGTGATTTAATTTGTGCCTGCTGCCTCTCATCTTGTTGCTGGACACCACTGAAAAGAGTCTTGCCCAATTCTCTCCCTGCCCTCCCTTCATATATCAATACACATTGATAAGATCTCCGTAAATCTTCTTTCTCTAGGTTTAAAATTATCACCTCTCTCAGACTTAATCATCCTCATATCCTTTGCTGAACTCACTTGAGAAGCTCCATCATGTCTCTCTTGTACTGGGGAGCCCAGAACCAGAGCCAGCACTCCAGATACAGCCTCACGAGGGCTGAGGAGAGTGGGAAAATAACCTCCCTCTGTCTGTTGGCAATGCTCTGCCTACCATAACGCATGAGACCATTGATCTTCTTTCAGAAGGGCACATTCCTGGCTTGTGGTCAGCTTCTTGTTAGCTGTGGTCCTTCTCTGCATAATTGCTCTCCAGCCACTCAACATCCCTCTGAATGGCAGCTCAGCCCTCTGGGATATCAGCGTTTCTTACCACTTTTGTATCATCATCACACTTGCTGAGGATGTGCTCAGTCCCTTCATATGCTGATGAAAGAAATAAACGGGACTGGATTAACTCAGCTGCAAGATCGTGAGATTCTATACTGAACTGCTGAACATCTTGCCTTTTTACATGCAGCATATTTAGAGTGAAAAAGCAATTGAAAGATCTTTTTGTTTAGCTTAGTCTCAGTGACGCATAAATGGCACACAGCCATATCTTCTCTTCTAGAAGATCTGTGAAACTACTGAGATTGGATTATCAACATCTACTGACCTATACAGGTTTGATTTGTAGTTTAGAGACATATATTTGAATATACTGTAGAGACCTACAAGTTTAATTGACTAAAAAGACATTCTGAAAAGCAGAAAATGATTTCCCCTGACACAGAGTATCAGATGATTCTGAGTAAGTACTTTAACATCCCAGAAAGGTTAGTAGAAGAAAAGACCTTTAATAAATGTGAAAGATCTCCCTGCATTGGGAGTACTTTTGTTTACATAATGTGTTTCCCAATTTCGTATACTTAAAAAAAAAAAAAAAAAA
>VZSG01000156.1:1413733-1425212 GCA_013398315.1 Nothoprocta pentlandii
AAAAAAAAAAAAAAAAAAAAGGATGTCAAAGGCTTTGATCTTCATCTGAGATAGACTGGGGAAACCCACTTAACTTACTTTTTTTTTTTTTTGCCATACAAGAAAACTATTTACCAACCTGCTCTATGAGTAAAAAGTTACACAAAAGCAAATGTAAAATCACATTAGCAACAGTTTAGAAAAATGCCTAAAATAAAATTACATAATCAGAATTGAATGCTGAGCTAAAAGCTATATATGAACATAAAATAATCATATTAGTGGAGAACCAAAGTCCTTCAGAAGGCAAGAAAATATTTCTAGAGAAGAGTTTAAAACCAGAGTGAGTATATTGCAACACTTCCCCAGAACAACTTCCTTACACCAAAGAGGTTGCAGTAGGGAGCTTCCTGAGCTGTAGAAGACTGTAGGAGATAGGAGAAAAAGAATTTTTCCTCTCTTTTTTAAGGCATCTAAAGAATATGAACTTTATGCTTAACTTGATAACTGAAACAACTGATTCACAGCTGTACTCTTAATATCAGAAAATCACATGGAGTATTGAATGCTTTAATCCTTTTTTTCCCCTTATCTGTAAAGCAAAAATTGGCAGACAAATCAAAGAAAATTACCATCACCAACAAACCAAAGCATCTAACAAGGAAAAAGACTTTCAAAATTCACACCTAAAATCTTTTTTTCTTTTTTTTTTTTTCAAAAAATGGAACAAGAATAAAATGGCAAATAAGAATGTAATGCATACAAGTGATGTTTGAACATAATGATTATTCTCAGGTAACTAACTGCACAGAATGTATCTGTTTATTCCAAATGATTCGGTTAAATTGCCATTACGTGTCCATAATGTTATGAATACATAGACTTTAACCTCGACTTTATCTAGAGTGAACATGTATCTTTCATCCATAACACATCCATAATATATAGGACCTTATACTGAATCAGTATTATATATATGATTGTAATACTTTACATCACAAGATTGAGACTCCCTTATTTTAAAACTTTATATATGCATACATTGTCAGTTAAACTTCTGAAGATTTTTACTCTAATAAGCTGAAGAAAAAGATGTCAGAATCTTACAGTATTTGTGAAAAAAATAGAACTGAAATGACTTCCCTGTGGAAGTCATATTACTGAGCCGGAAACTGAACCTCGTCAACTCAAAGGGAAGATAATTATGAGGTAATTTTTTTCCTGTCTAAGGATCCTTCTAGAATCAGCTCTTCCTTTCAGAAAGATGGGGTTGATCCTCATTATTTGCTATTGCTGGAAAAAGTCACTGTCACATAATTAGAAAAAAAAATGGTTTCATTTGGATTCACATTTTTCTAGCTTTGAGATGCTTATGGAGAACATCTACTTCCATCTGTCATCTATTTCTCTCCAAAGTCCTGTTTTTCACAAGAAATGCTGTTCAGATTTGTCCCATTTACACTTGACAGCATTTTAACAGACCATACATCAGACTGACTTGGGCCTCAGCTTCTTGAATAAAGAAGTTTCTGTCGTAACAAATGAAGAGAATACAGCCAAGTCATCTGTCTCTAGAGAAAGCAGAGTATTAACAGTTCCATCTCAAATGACATGGTACTCTGTTATAAACAGAAATGCTATTCTTTCGGTTTTACCTCTCAGATCCTTTGCATAATGGGTTTTATAGTATTATTCCATGAAAACTATGAGATAGAAAAAAGGGTAGATTTAACTACCAATAAGCAATTCTGCATGTACTTAAGAAAACTTCTTTATGTTTGTTGCCTAAGGATTGTATAAATCCATCTCTGACCTTGTTTTTAAAGATTGGCAAGAATATGGATGGATATTCAGAGAAAGATCAAGAAAAAAAGATTTAGATTAAGCTTGTCAAAAGCTTTGAATTATTGTCAGTTTGTTAGGGCTATGTTCCAAAAGGAAAAGGAATAGTCATTTTCTATTGAGACATACTGGCCATTGCTTATTAATTTTTTTTTTCAGCTGTTAATGGCTTTACATTTCTCAAGTGGATGCTAATTTATAATCCAAGAGTCCTCTAGAAATAGTCTATGTTGGCCTTAAAGTTGTTACCAGCCTGTGTTGGAAGCTCTGCATTAATTGATAGATGAAAAATCTGTATTTTTGCCCAGCTTCTGATGCTCAGGGAGAAAATTTTCATAGCACCTGCCCATCTCTGCCTGTCTGAAGCCACAGACATCAGTCAGTTCTTTGCATGAAACTAAATTAATCCACAGTTTTTGGTCTCCCCACCTTCACACACTCCCAGAGGAGCTATAATTTACTAATGCAGTGGATGCACTCAGAAAACAAAATGATTATTCACTGGTATTCTCATCCTGCAGCTGGCAAATTTGAGCATAGGAAGTGTGTAGTAGCTGATAATTCTTATGAAACAGATGTCTTTTCATAGTGAATCTGGCAAAAAGCAAAAAAATAATGGATTTGCTCATCTGCCTCTGTGTGATACATTTGATGCCCCAGTGAACGTGCTAAATAGCAATTCTTTTTGAAGACTCCTTGAGAATTGGCACACTTACTGCAAAAAAAGAAGACAGGATCTTGGAATGAAGATAAATCTTGACATTTACCACCCAATAGATTTAGCTTCTGTACTAGTGAATTAAAAGAATAGAAATATATATTTATCTATAAAAAGACACTAAGACACCAAAGAAAGATCAATGGTAGTATGAGAAGGAGGCTTTGATTTAGCTGAGAACTTGCCTCACAACCTTTCAATGTGATCTCACTGAAGCAGAGGGAATGACAGCTGCAAGTCCAGGAGGAACACATTGTGGTAGCAACTTTATCACCCAATACAGCCAAAATTTGAGATAAGATTTCTTAAGAGAACACAGCTGGTAGAACACAACTGAACTACAGGCTGTTGGTTAATATATGCAGTAACTTACTCTCGAAACAAGAGTTGTTTTTCACTGCCTTATCTCGTGGAATTGCCAGTTTTTCTGGCAGTGTGCTAAGGAGCTATGCACCAAGCAGTGGGCCATACTTAGTAAGGAAAAACAAGGCATACTTAGTAAGGAAAAACAAGGCAAGGCACTTTCTTTAAAAAGGTGTTTTATCTGAGCTAGCATCACTCCTTTCTTTTACTCCCAGTTTGTTTAGTTTTTTTTTTTTGCTTGGTTTTCCTCTTCTAAGACAAACTCCAATAGTAACCTTCCATCTACCCACAGAGTGAACATATCTCTCATTTTCCTTCCTGGCCTCAGCCCTGAATACCAAGTTCCTCACTGCCTTCTTTCACTCAGTTGGGTTTGCAAGATGCCATTTAATCTGTAGCTGTCTCATATATGCACTCAGTAATCAGCTGCTTTGCAAAGTCACAAATAGCATGAGATAATAACTTGCAGAGGACCACTTTCTGGAGTATCACAGCATATATACTTGCTGATAAAGAAACTATCCAAATACACATGCAAAATACCTCTACACAATTTATACTTGAAGTGACACACTGTGAAGTAAGTTTCACAGTAGAAGTTGTAAGTTGTAAGAAGATTTAAGTTTCACATAGAATCTTGAAATCCTGTTAGAACAGAAAGCTGAGTACACTTGTGAAACCCGGGCTCAATGGAGACATTGCTGAAAGCTTGCAAAAAGAAGTTTCTTCAATAGTTCTAATGGCGTGTCATTTTCTTTCACCAGCGGTGAGAAAAATCTCAGAGGCCTGACCGATCTCTGGGGTTCTGTATTTCTGACGAGCTTTCAGAGGGCATAAGCATATTTTGCACATTAGAATTAGCAGCTAGAGGAAATGAGAAGGAACTTCTGATGCCAATACAGTGGGAGTGGAGGAGGGAATATCCTACCTAAGATGCCTTGAGAAGGAAAGGGAAAGTATTTTAACACTTATGTAAAACAGCTGAGGCTTGGAAGCACAAAACAGCTGGAAGCACAAAACACATGAAAAAAGTGCTAAATTAAAGAAACGGGAGAGAAAGATAAGCAGATGCATGGGACTGACAGAAGGAGTGTTTCCAATGAGCCTAACCTTCACAGACATATGTGTTTGCACAGTACTTTAAGTGTCATATACAGGATAAGGAAGTGGGAAGAAGCACAACCACATACACATGAGAGAGCAGGACCTGGAATGAACTGTGCTCTTCCCTGCACTGCATCCATCTAGGGGTTATCCCTAGCAGACCCTTTAGCAGTTATCCTACTTTTTGAACAGCCACTCACTTTGCTTTCAGAAAAAAAAAAAAATAGCTCAAAGAGAAAATTTTGATGCAGGAAAGCCACTAGACCAACTCTTCCAAGTCAAAAGAACCTGAAGCACCAACTGCTTCCTACCCCCTGAGCTGCCTGGGCTCTTCAATGCTCAAACTGAATCAACACCTCCTTGTGGTACCATTTTTAAGCTGCTCAACCAAGTGATCCTCTTCATGTTGCACTGAGGGAGCACCTTACATGGTGATCCTCAAGTAAGCTCAGTAACGCTCTGTTATTGCAGCTGTCTAAACAACACATCAGTAAGTGCCCTTTGCTTGAGATAATTACTTTGCTTTTCATCATAATAAGAAAAGTCAACAGGTTACTTCTTTCGTAATGTTAAAATGTGGCATGGAGGCATTCCAGGTATGCCAAGGTTCCAGTTCCTCTTGTGGAAACACATGGCACATCAGCATTCGCAATGGAAAGCCGGAGGCTGTGCAGGCAGTGAGCCAGTACAGTCAACATTAAATTTCTCACTTGTTCACTGAACACTGGCTCCAGATGCTAGACATACAAGCACACATATATGTAAACTAAACAGTGCCCAGGAATAGAGCCATCTCATCAAAATTTTTTTTTTCTCTTTGGAAAACCAAATTATTCCAATATGAACATTTCTTTTTTCTTTTCTTTTTCCCTCTCACTGTTAAATAGCTAGCAGGTTCCCTGACATGATACTCATTTGGTCCAACCACCTTTCCTCTGAAATTACTTGGTGCAGCTCAAGAGTCAGGAGAGGACATGGACCAGTACTGGTGGGCAGCTCTCCTGATACCACTGTGTTCTGCAGGCAAACATATTTAATGCAAGGGATGCAGACTGCTCACATATATAGGCCTCAACATCTAAAAAAAATCCTGATAACTGTTAGTTTTTAGGAACAGAATTTTCACAAGTTAGCCAACCCAAATTGGTTTTGTTTGCACACCATTTGGTGTACTTTGTAAATTAAACCCTTTTATTTTAGGGCTTAGTGAGACAAGTGGGAATAAATATTAAATTAGAGATCCACACCTTCATTTGTATCATCTTGTGGGAAACAGACAAGCCTCAAGTTGCAGTCTGCTGCAGTCTGCAGTCTGATGACTGACAGAAAATGTATCTGGTGCAGAAGGCAAGATCCATAAGTCTGGGGACTATTTCTAAAGCTCCACCAAACTGTGGACCAGGAAAGACAGCAGCAGTAGCCAAAGAAGTTTTCAAAATACACTACTAGTCTAAGTTAAAACGAACACCCTCTGGCCCATGGAGAACCTCTACATTGGGAAAGTGGAAAAGAAAAAACTAAATTTATTCCTCTTGATTCTACACAGAAAGGGGAGTCCACAAGCCAGCTGCCCCGCTCTCCAGAGCTGCCACCCACACAGCTAGGGAGAGGGCACCCACACACACTCCAGGACTTCTGTGTGTACAGATAGAAAATCCCTGTTCCCATAGGTACTGACTGAATCTACTTTTATGTCCTTGTTAGATCAGCTTAATTTGGGAGCCCAGCACTCACCTTTTCCAGTTTTTCTGAAGGATGTTTCCTCATCAGAGTTTCAGATCCCTTCCCAGTTCTCTACGCCCTTTTATTTGCTTCTGGCATGCAGCTATGAGACGTGAATGGCCTTGATTCTCTCCCTTACTGTTCAAGCAATGAAGTCCTCAGCCTGCTCCAAACTTAAGAGGACAGCTGCCTCTCTGCCACTTGCTACCACAAGCAATATTTCTCAAACCTGGTCCTAGGTCAGCCCTTCACCAGACAGCTGCATTTTCTTCTATACAGTGGTACTGCTGCTCCTGTCCAGGCACACACAGGGAACAGAATGTTCTGCAAGGAATATAGTTCTACCTCAGGATCAGGGTAAATTTCACTTACAATCCTTATGCTTGGGTGGAAAGAGCAAAATAGAGAATGGTTTCAAGTAATTACTTTTCTTGGCAGGATCTGAGACTCCTTCCTTTGCTTTTGTGGAATAAAAGCTACTGAGAAGAGGAGGCGAAAAAAAGAAAAAAAAATAGAGACAAAGAATAAAAAGGAAAAAAAAAAAAGTCACAGAACACCTAAGCGTCTTAGAGAGACAGAAAGAGCTGGATACTTCATACTCTTCCAAGTCAGAACAATTAGCTAAATATCCACTTTTCAAAATCTTGGCCAAGAGCCAAGACTTTTCTACCTCTCCTTACTGCCTGGCAGAATTACAGGTCTTTAAAAGAAGTTTAAATTAATTCTTTGCTTGTTAGCAATGGGCTATTCATTCCAGGAGAATTCCTGGCTGCATGTTGGCATCCAGACTGAGTTGAAGATGTTATGAAGTTCTCAAGGAAGACAAAGAAACCACACTATTTTTGGAAAGCTCCTTTTGTGTCAGTGGCATCATAATTGGCAAAGGGAGTGTTTGAATTATCTGCTACCTGGTTTTACTAATGCTGCCTTCAGTAGGAAGAGAGATATGCAGGTTTCTCATTCCATAGAGCTCAGGTTGATCCTGGAGCACTGAGGTAGGCCTACTTGAAGATGCCTGTGAGAAAGGATTCATGATTCAAATCTACTCTGCTGACTTTCTAATATTAATTAATCTTTCATAATTTATAGCAAGACTGTCTCCTGAGGGTTGTTTGGTTTCATTTAAATTAATGATTTAAAGCCAAATTGAGTAGATGTTCATTATTGCACTCATTATTCCCTAAATAAATAATACAAGAAGAAATAGGGAAAAATGAAAGGACATAAAAGGTACTCCTAGACTTACCTGGTCACCTGGCAATTTAGGAATATTAGCCCACCAGCCAGAATATTGCTCTATGCATGTACCATGGCAACAAGGGCATGAGGAAGTAGGTAGACTGTATCTCACTATATGTTAACTAGAGCACCATGATGACATGACTGCATTGGTCTTACCTCCAGCAGCTGGAGATGAAAGTGTCCTTGAGTGCATGGGAAATTGAAGGAAATGATCAGGTTCTGTCTTTAGTTTAGGTCTGGTATTGGAGGGAAAAAAAGAAAAAAAAAAAAGAGAAAACAAGAAATCTAATTGAGATCTAAGTACAAAGTGACCTGAAACCAAAAAAAAAGTATGAATTACTGGTAATAAACCTTGTAACTGCATGCATTGAGGTACGTAGTCACAGACAGACAAAGGAGCATCACAAAATTGCAGAAACACCAAGGGATGCATAGGCCATAAACAGCACATGCAGAATTGAGCACAAAACACAGAATTGCATCCAAGACTACAACTGCAAAGAAAATCAGAGACACAAGTTGATGTGTATTAATGTTATTCCTCATCATTTTCTGATTATAAAAGCAAAGATACAAAATAATTACACAAACCTTCCCACAAGTAGCACATCTGTGTATTTAACATTCATAACTCACTGAGAGATCTGGTCACCATGGTACAGAAGCTCTTTGTAATGTGCAGAGCTCAGGGTTAACATGAAATGTGTAGAAGAGCTTAGATATCCATAAAACGCCAGTAAAGTGCCAGTAGGTCTTTGTATTCCAATTCACATAGAGAAATCTTCCTGTAGGAATTTCTGATCTAAACAGTAGGCTAGGGAGGGAATATGGAAAAAAAAGCAGTATGATTCATGTTCCTTTTACCTTTGAAGAAGTTTATTTGTTCCTCCCTCATTCTTTTTCACTTTTTAAAAAGACCTTTTATGAAATATCCTAAAAAGTAGGTTCCTCCTTCTCCCTTTCCTCCCTTGTTTTCCCTCCAGAATCATATTCAATATGATAACTTAATAGTCCTATGTGATCCTAACTCCTAACTGTTTGCCTAGACATTACGGTATGTAATTACTTCCCCTTGAAATAAATCTCTGGATACTTCAAGCAGATTTGAGATTGGATTTCTTGAGAAAAAAAAATATATATATACATATATATATATATATATACACACACATGTATAGTGTGTAAAGAGGTAAAATGAGCCTTTTTTTCTTGTATCCATACAAACCATTGGAAATAATCTAGCACATTTTTCATGCTTTGTGATGTTTTGAAGTGATCACACACTTACTGACTTTTTTCCTCAATCCAGGGATGATTTTTCATAGCCTGATATAATGTGAAACCCATCGCAGATACAGGAGATGAAGGCTGAGCAGCAGCTCCAAGATGCTCAGTGGGAGAGCTGGCCAGGCCCCAGCACAGATGCCTGGCTTTTCCCCTGGAAAGGGAACAAAATAATTCACTTCAGCAAGTGCCAGATGTAGATGATTCAGAGACTAAAAAAGCTTGGAAGTATTTTATTTGAACACTTCACTGAATGGGAAGCAATAGGAAAGAGCAGAGAGGAGAGAAAAGCAAAAATTGTTCAACAGGAAAACCTGACACTCCTACGCCGATAATTTGAATCCAACTGCAAAAAAAAAAAAAAAAAAAAAAAAAAAAAAAAAACCTGTGGCTTAATCATTATATCCAGTAAGCCCTTGCTGCTATTCTACCCAGCTCCTTTTTTTTTGATTTCAACAAGTTTTCATGTAGCAGGTAGCTTTTCTTCATTTTCAACACCAAACACTGATTTATCTATATAAAATTTCTAGGTGATTATATATTAAAAGGTTATTCATAACTCACACTATTTCTTAAAGAAATATCTCGAAGAGCAAAATTGTTTTTCTGCAAAAGTAGTTATTCAGATGGAAGATATTAATGTCTTCCTGCCCCCACTCCATATTTAATACAACAAATAAAGGTTCATCTGCAGCTCTTAGCGTGTAACTAATATCACACAATTATGGACATTTGCAAGATTGTTTGATGAAAGATAGATGTCTTTCCGCATACCCAGACCTTTATTCATCTTCCAGGAAAACGAGAGTTAAACATCCTATTTGGAACAAAGATCAGATGAACCCAGGAAAGAACCCAGGAAAAACTGGAAACCACCTACTTACACAGTCATCAATGCATGCACAATTTGGGATACTATAGGAAGCAACAACAACAAACCAAAAGCTAAGTCCTGATGGACCTACAGAACCCTTGTGAAGGAAGTTAAAAACTGGAAAACCTAAGCTGCAGACAGGGCAAGAAAGAGCCTTGTTCAGTGCAGGGCTCAGCTGGCTATGGCCTTTCTTATTTCAAATAGGTACACCCTGTAAGGATAGTTACTCTTATATATCATATACCTTATCTAAAGATATATGTATTTATAGCGTTAAGCATGTAGTAAAAGTCCTGACCTACAATTATGTTCCAGCTCTTCAGACCCTTTGCCTTATCTACTGCAGGAACTTTAAAACTGTTTTCTTTTAAAATGAGGAAGAAGCACATGAGGAAATACCTTGTGAATCTCAGTCTGAGATTTATTTATTTGAATGTGAAGTTCTTTGGATATCACATCTTTTCACCATCTAATTTCTACTTATAGGTGAATCAATATTTCCTAGGTATTTTCTTCAGTCTTATCAGGAAAAACTAAGTGAGCTGAGCCTGTTTAGCCTAGGGAAAAGAAGACTGAAAGGAGATCTGATCAATATGTATTGTACCTGAGGGGAGAATGTAGGAAGGATGAGGCCAAACTCTTCTCAGTGGTGACCAGTGACAGGACAAGGGGCAATGGGTACAAGTTGAAACCCAGGCAGTTCCATCTCCATGTGAGGAGGAACTTCTTCACTGTGAGGGTGACAGAGCCCTGGCACAGGCTGCCCAGGCAGGTTGTGGAGTCTCCTTCTGTGGAGATCTTCCAAATCCACCTGGATGCCACCATGTACCCTGCTGGAGCAGGGGGGTTGGACTGAGTGATCTCTAGAGGTTCGTTTCAACCTTAACTATTCTATGATTCTGTGACTGCACAAGCTGTGATCACAATAAATCCTCAGTGCTTTACTGTCCTGGGGCAGGGCACAGACTTCAATCCCCACTTCTATTCCTTTAAGAACAGCTGACCTTGGAAGAGGAGCTATTACTGAAGTTCTCAAATAATTTGATTTCTCAGTCCAGAAATACCAAGTTTGAAGTGCTCTGCTCAAGGTTAATCCTTCTATAAGTAGCAGATAAACTGTATGCAATCAAGTTATCAACAATTTTCATGATTATTTGTAAAATATACACATTTAAGTGTATTTTGAAGCTACACAAGCTACATTCCAGAGTTTATGGGTGAACAACTGAAAATAACTTATCACAAAGTGATAAAGTAACATAGCAGTTACACAGTCCTCTGTAATTAAATACCCTTTCCTTTCTTTTGTTACCACCTTTGTTTCTGTTTTTCACTGAGGCTTCAGTTTGAAGAAAACTCCAGAGACAAACATAGAGAAATGTTTTTAATTATGGAGAAGCAATGAGATGCAACAAGAACATAAAAGCAGGTTCTGGCATACACACAGAAAATTCAGATAAGAGAGAAGGCCAGAAATCTGAGCATAATAATTAAAAACATAGAAATTCAATTAAAAACAGAAAAATCTAGAAGGATGCTAAATTCAAAATTTCACCAAACTTATTTACAATAAAACTGTATTTTTCTGTACCACAGTGTTGCATTTGAGCAAGAAAGGAGTGTTTTTCCACAGACACATTTTGTTCGGAGTTACAAATTTACAGAGGTCTCAAATTTTTGTAAACTGATAAAGCTCTATTAGATATTGATCCTTCTACACCAGCTGAGGCTCTTCAACTGGGAATTTGCTTTCTATAGTTCTCTGTCTGCTTCTATGCACTCAGGATACACATCCCTTACAAAGAAGCCTCTGAACTATCTGCAGGGCAAATGGGCAGAGAAGCCCATGGCCAATCAAATGTAATAGATGTAGCCACTTTCTGTCTGCTCTGATCCACAGCACCAGCTCACAGCCTCTGCACCCTTCAGCCATTTCAAATCACGGGGATGATGCCTGGTAACAAGACACTTCCAGGGCTGCAGCAGTGGGATGGCCAGAAAAGCCTTCTGAACAGTCGCTTAGAGTAAATCCCATAACTTAACTTCTCTCTGCCTTAGTATTTCTGTTATTCATTAATCCCCATTTTTTTTTCACTCAGATTTGGCAGTAAATGCAGTTAGAATGGAAATGCAAACTCCATGTAGCAATACTCTCTTTCCAAACTTTGTGCACAAACATTCCATGTAGTGCTCAAATGAGGTGTCCTATCCAAAAGGTATTCTATCCAGACAGTACTGTTAAGAGAGAAAGGAAGGAAAAAGAAAAAGAAAAAGAAAAAGAAAAAGAAAAAGAAAAAGAAAAAGAAAAAGAAAAAGAAAAAGAAAAAGAAAAAGAAAAAGAAAAAGAAAAA
>VZSG01000156.1:1425217-1438094 GCA_013398315.1 Nothoprocta pentlandii
AAAAAGAAAAAGAAAAAGAAAAAGAAAAAGAAAAAGAAAAAGAAAAAGAAAAAGAAAAAGAAAAAGAAAAAGAAAAAGAAAAAGAAAAAGAAAAACCATTACCTAGAATAAGACAATAGATGGCTTTTGGAAAAGTTTTGATTGTCTTATGCCTGCAGTTTTCATTTAGGCAATGTTTAAATAAGACTCAACAAGAGAAGTGATCAGTCCTCAGAGTAACCAGAAGGAAGGAGAGAGGAGGAGATGAGAGAGGTCGACACCAGAAGCACCCGCAGCAGCAAGGCTCTCTGCTGGAACGGAGCTCACCGCACACCGCTGTGCGCTGTCACGAGAGCTGGATAAATTGCTCTGCCTTAGAGTTTCCAGGTGCTCAACGCTGCACCTGGCAGATCACATCATATTGCTTGCAGCAAAAGAAAACTTTAGCATGGTTCCCTGGGCTGGCAGGGTAGATTTATTAGTTTCTGTACACTTGCTTTTTAAAGACAGATATTGCTGTCAGTAGCTATTTTCACTGCCTGGGAAGAGCAAGAAAGACATGATAGAAGGAGATGTTTTATGAAGGTGTTACACTTAAGCTAGTGAAACAAGAAATGAGTTGGTTTCATACGTTCAGTGTAAGTTCTATTTGAAAAAAAAAGAGGTGAGGAAACGGGAAGAAAAACAGAAGGAATACATAGGTTTTTTTTAAGTTAAAAATGAGAAGGGAAGTTATCCAAGTTTCCTCTAGTGTTACTGGTCTTTTTAAGGGAGTCTAGTTTTGCCTGTATTGGCTTCTCTTGTCTTGCCATGGTAGCGTGCTTGCTTTGAAAATAGGCAGACGCAAAGCCCTGTTCTTCTCCAGCACAGCCCCACCAAACTGAAGGGAGACCATCCACCCCTCTGTCTGGTTCTCTGCAGCAGTGCACACACTGGACACTCTATGGACTGTCCAGGGAAAGAGACATGAGAGCAGCTCAGTCCACTAGTGACCACATTGTAATCCATCCTTTAAGCAAAACCGAAAGAAGCTAATGGGACTTGCTATTCATATTTGGTTGCTTAAGCTGCACATACTTAGATATGAAGCCAAGAAATCTCAGCTTTGGGAAGAAAAGATGACTTTACACTTGTCACCGTTCTCCTATCAGTATGTCTGGAAGCAAAATCTTTTGCCCAGCCTTTCAGCATCCTGGCTGCCAAGCTTTACTCAGTGGATGGACCAGAGTTTCTGCAGGATGGACAACGAATACTCCAAAGACAGCATATCCATATTATGAGGAGGAAAATCAGTGTGACATGGAGAAGGTAATAGCACCGTGAAGCTACTTAGTGGCCACCATGTTATTTGACTGCCCCTTTCCCCACTTCCACTATTCCAGCAGGTCAGAGAAGAATTACTTGTAGCTTATGATGATTGAACTATTTGATTCAAAAGAGCTTCCAGAAGAGAAAGAAAAATATTTCTTTGGAGCATAGAGAAACATCAAGCTGCAAAAAGTTTTGATTTTCTGTCAAAGCAAGTTTTATACTGCCATTTCGATTCCCTAACATTAAATATTCTTTAATGAAAAGTCAACTGAGAGGAAAAATATCATGCTCTCAAGATTTACTGCTGGCTGCATTATTGAGCATGAACACGTGCTCCCTGTGACTTAAGTCACAGTACTGTTCTTTAATTCATTGATTCTGCTATCAGGCAGATATGAAGCATGACATTGGCCAAGTAAAATCAGGGTACAAGTGTTAAGTGGCAGTGACTAAATTGCATGAATAAACTTTACCAAATTTAGAAATATTGTTTATATGTATGCTAAAGTATAAACTTGGCTTAGAGTTTTTAATATTTATGAGTAATTGTGACAATAAACAGTTCTTATTTTCTGTCTTAGTAGAAAACTCCATTTGACACTGACCAAGTAGCTGTCCATACACAAGCTTATAACACCATCTCATCACCATGGCTACCATTTTAATCCTTTTTATTACTGTTTAGTGTCTCAGAAAGACTGTAAAGGAAAAACATTGTGAGATATTTCACTCTCAGCTTCCAAAGCACAAAGTATAAGGGATCTTCAATCTATTGTCAGGTTCTTTGACATGTACACAGGAAGAGCAAAGTGCACATACTCCTCAAGGCTCTCAAATTTAAGAAAAAAAAAAGTGCATGTGTGATGTGAAGCAGGTAAGCCCGATTTCCAGAAAAATAGCAGTCAGATCACCAAAACTGAAATTAATTATTTCTTGCTTTGTCCACTTCAAGGTTTAACCTATGTGACTATAGCTGAGATACACTACACTCAATTAGTTCAGAGAGAAAAAGTTCACCTACTGGGGTCTAAAGGGCAAAAAAATATTTTCAGCTCCTAAGCCAATAAACATTTTTCATAACTGCTTTTGGGGGCAACCATGTAAAAGCCTAAGGCATCGACAGGTCTTCATGAGAGTACATACAATAGGCATATAGTTGCATCTGTCTGTTTATGCTAGTTTGGAAGCTATATAAAGACACAGGATTCAAAAGGATCTTCACGGTGTCAGTTTAAAAAAAAAAAATAAGTGCTTTGCAGCTAGTGTGATCCTAAACACAGCAGGAGAGGAAAAAAAATCCAGCTGATTACACACTCCCAACAATTACAAAAGTCAAAAAAAAAATCCCATTTGTGTCGATCTTCACAGAGACATTCTACTGACATTCTGCCTTTCATGATGAAGGTAATAAAATTGGTCATAAGTCCTAGACCCAGCTCAGGTAATGTCTAATGCAGGGCTTTTGGGAGTGCATACAGGGAACATTCAAGGAAGAGCCACTGCAGATCAGCAGTGACACTGAGGACAACCCTATATACTTAGATACAGAGTGCTTGTCTGTACTAAAGGGATCTAAGCAGCATCTACTAAATCATCTACTGACCATTGCTGCAAGACAAGTATTTCCCCAGCAGAACTGTCACAGGACACTGGTAATGTTCTCATTTGCCTTGTAGTGAAAGATCATAGGATGTGACAAAATAGACACTCCATTAGGCTCCTGATTATTTGGTCTATATTATATTATATATTTGGTCTATATTATATTATATATATATAATTATATTATATTATTTGGTCTCCTGAGACTTGAGGAAGTCACTAGTACCCAGTGCCCCAGACTAGACCTACTGCTCTCCAGAACTGATTGCCTTTCACTTTATCTTTTACAGATTGCTTTCAGCAAGAAATCACTTGTATTGTGCAAAAGAAACCGCTTGTATTGTGCATGTATTTGAACTACGCAAATTTATTTAATAGTATATATTGCCCTGTTTTAAGACATACATCCTTGGAATAAATAAATAAATAAATAAAATGAAAAGAAAAAAGCAAGATGTATGTAAAAACACATATCTACAGTGAACAACATCAGAAGACATAGCACAAACAGCTCATTACAGAAATTTTAACAGCATTCTGAAAGAGAAATGACAAGAAATTACAATTAAACAATTGCTGATGAGCATCGCCACTAAAACAAGCCTATAACCTTCTTAGTCTTATATTACCAGAGACCTTCCATATCTCAGCTCGTAAAATATCTCTCTTTGGAGAACTACAAAATTTAAACGATGATTACATACTAATTCAGTTCTGTAATTAAATAACCAACAGTTTTAATAGTGAGCTTTTCAAACCAGCAGTTAATGAGTAAGAGTTTAAGAGGTAATGCTTGGAAGAGATGGTAAGTTTGACATAAGGAAAAAAACAGAAGGATTTGGTTGGAAGAGGGAAGGATGCTGCCTGGCAGGCAAAGGATATAGGAAGAGAAATCTCAAACTCCCCAGCAATGTGCTGATCCTCTAAATTTCAGAGCACTTAACCCAGAGAGTTTTCATTTTGTCTTGGGAAGAGTAAGAGGTAGGACTGCAGCCTGATTATGAGTTCTTGTCAGGGCAAAGTTGACACCTTGCATGAGGCTTTGGAAGCTTTCATAGGCATGCTTGTATCTGAAGGTTTGTGTGACTGCATGGAAGGAAAGTGAAGAAGTGCACTGAAGGGTATCTGTTGCCACAAAACGAGGTGCCTGCATGGCATCTTTACATAGGAGAAATATTAGTAATAAAATGGTAAGGTAGGAAAACAGGTCCTGACATATGAATTTAATATATTCAAGTATAAGACAGCTATAAGTTTTTCTAAAAAGTAAAAAGCATTGAGAGATAAAGTGAGGTTTTCCCGGTTAAGATTATATGTCTCTGGATTATATATTTGGATTATATATTTGTAATAGCTCTACCCCCTTTTCATCTATGGCATATTTGTCAAAACCAAAGTGCTTATTCATAACCTAACCTTCAGCCTGACAAACATAAGTGAGTCCAACAGAGCCACTGTTAGGACAGACTCACACAATCATCTTCCTTCCATCTTTGAGGAACATAAGTATGGAATTTGGAAACTGTCATAAGGATGATAGCAACACACAGATGTTTGTATTTCAACTGTGATGGATTTGATCATCACAGATGCACTCAAATATTTCAGAAATTTGGTCATGTTTGGATAGTTGCATTTCTTATTTCAGTCACTGCTGTTTTGTTCCTTGTTTTTGGTTCTGCAAGTGGATTATTTTTCCTAACATTTTGTTTAACTGTCCTTTAATGTCTGAAATTAGAAGGATTAATAAAGTCCAAGAATTTACAGCACTAATCTACAAAAGAGCAAGAAGTATCCAGTTTAGTTTAATTTCTTCAATAAGTTCCTAAAACCTGTTGAAGCTAATAGCTTAAAAACCTTTGCTAAGAGCTTCTCACATTGATGAAGCGGGACATTCCAGTTCACATACAAGGACATTAAGACCATGACGTGAGGAACACATTCACATTTAGTGATCTTTAGATTCCCAAAAAGATTTAAAACAAAACAACATCACACACCCAGGCTTCATTGCTGGAATGTTTTTATTCAGCCTGAGGTTTTGCTTCCCTTCCATTCTCCTTGCAGCCATAGGTTTTGATTCTCTTCTATTATCCTTGTTATAATTTATTAACCCCTACTCTTTTTTTTTTAATATAATTATTTATATATAATAATGCAACTAGAGACATTCTTAACCCCGGGACCTATACATGCCAAATCTTCGTGGATGTTCTAAGCTGTATTTTAGTTTGATGGCTGGTTCCTACAGAAAGACAAAAAAAAATTTCAAAGTATTAGGGGGAGATTTTACCTTTTTTTTTGCTTAGAAGTTCTTTGAAATTGTATATCAATCATGTTTTCAGTCAACTTGAACTGATTTCCAAGGCCTGTATAGCTGAGCTGCTGAACACCTGAGTATCTGTGCATTGCACTCCAGCACACCAAGAGCTAGGGAGCTTATTCACATTACTACAGTGCCAGAACTGATCTTGCTCCAGAGAGTAGATGAGGGCAGCACTGTGCAGAGGTATTAACTGGTTCTGAGGGAACCTTATCTTACAGAACTGATAATTGAAATGAATAGTATTTTTATAAAGACAAGTTGACTTCTTGTTGAGGAATGTAGTGCAAAGGACATCATCCACATATCACCTTATCAGAGCTTTTTTGCCTCCAGTTGCTAACTACACTTGATCTTCATTGTGAGGAGGAACTTCTTTACTGTGAGGGTGACAGAGCCCTGGCACAGGCTGCCCAGGGAGGTTGTGGAGTCTCCTTCTCTGGAGATCTTCCAAACCCACCTGGATGTCACCCTGTGCCACATTCTCTAGGTGTACCTGCTTTAGCAGGAAGGTTGGACTAGATGATCTCTAGAGGTCCCTTCCAAACTTTAAGATTCTGTGATTCTGTGTGATTCATTTCTCCAGATATGGGACAATGTCCCACGACTAAATAGAAGCCTGACAACCCAGGTCTAAATTACAAAAACCTGAATGTTTGTTACAGGCTTTAATTACTGATGTGCAACTCCGTGTTGATATTAACATCCACAGGGCATGCCACATAATAAATAACTAATAGTAACATTTGTTCTATACAAGTCACAGAGCAAATGGAAATAATTGCTCTTTTCTGCTCTTAACATATGACCTAGGTGAAAGGAGCAATAAAAAATGTGTTTGTCAGCCTAGAGAGAAGACTGAGGGGAAGATACTGCAGTGTTTGGATATGGAAGAGCTTGTTACAAGGAGGTAGAAAATATTCTGTGCTTGGCATCCATCTGGAGCAGGAAAAAAAGCAAAGAATTTAAATCGTAACAAGAAGTCTGGTGTTTGAAGAAAAGATTGCCTGAAGTCAATTGTCTAGGGAGATAGGATTTGCCGTCAAATGGCAGGTGTTTTGAAAGAAGTTAGGTAAATATTTGTAAAGTCTCATACATCATAAATAGACCTGGCACAATATGACAGACTAAAAAGTGAAGTTGAAAAAGAACAGATACTAATTGTATAGGTCTATGATATTACCTGGCGCGTAGGCAAGTTTATTCCTCTACACACACGGTCTGCCTAACAGATACCAAAACCTACCTCCTTCCCTGCATCTGAGAAAGCAGGAGTCACCAAAAAATCCTCTTGCTTGAATATTTGCCTCTCGCCTCCCATACATATATTTTAAACAAGCCCCCAAGGTTAAAAATGAGTGTGTCTTCCAGCTTAAAAAGCTGCACCCTACCTCCAAGGTTAAGTGAGAATGACAGAAGAAGAAATCGTCTTTGCAAAGAGAAGGCAGATGGCTTTTTCCCCCACCATGCATACAACACTTCAGCAGCATGAGCTCCTGCATTTATTCAAGAAAAAATACCACCAGAGATATTTTGTATACATACATAGTAATTATGAATTAGTGTCTTCTCGGAAGCATGAGCACATGGCATTACTGTGCCTAATGACTGGCCTGCCATAACTGCTTGTCAGCAGGCACAGCTCCACCAGCTGTAATGGGCCATACCTCATTGCACAAAAGCCAAAGTTGGCCTACAGGTCGTCATCGCTCCCTGAGGAGCTGCTATGGTCATCAGTTCAGACTTCCAAGTCCTCCAAGTCTTGCCGTATGGGGCCATCATGTTGTTCCTAATACTTCTCATATCTTTTTGTTTACAAAGGAAAGGAAGATGCTCTGAGCATCTGCTGCTGAACCTGCACCTGAACCTAAATGTTGCTGAAGCATTTAGATGCCTGCTGTGAAATGGATACAGCCACACAAGAACAGAAATATAAAATTTCTAGATTTATTGAAGTTAGATATAATGACTCAAATTAAACTTTACTAAAATTCAGTACTTTTGATTTTATTTGCATTCAGCTTCAGAAATAGGAACAAAGAGTTCACCATCACAAGTACAAATGGCAAAAAAGAAACACATGCTTTTCTTGTGAGAATCCTAGAAAACACCAAAACATCTCTAAAATCCTATACTGCACATTTTATTCACTGCTTCAATACTTGGATTGCTCTTCTGGGACAAGTCGCTGCATTTCTCTGGGGTTCTTTTTCCATGTTCCATCTTTGATTACCTCTCTGGAAATGTGACATTGTAAATGGGACAAAAATTGACTTTGATAGTTTTCCATGAGACATGATATCTTTTGACGCTTCCAAACCCTACAGTAATAGCAACAAAAGATTGATGGTTGAAGGAAACTGTTTATCACTGTGCTAATACAGACAGCTACATCCCTTGAGTAATGACAGCAGTTTACACTCAAGCATTAGAGACTGATGAGACTAGAAATCTCTTTCTTTACCTGTCAGGAGACAGGAAACAGGGACAGATTTCTCCTGCCAGTCAGATTCCTGCTGTGCCTCTGCACAGTCAGAAAATGGGACATTCCAATAGATTTCCAAAGAACAGGGTTACTGCTAAGGTTAGGGGATCCTTCCTAGGAGAGAAGAAATTTCACACTTCAAACAGACTATTATATATCTAAATACTATAAATCATGGTTGTGTTTTTGTTTTCCCCTTCTTTTCTTTTCCTCCATCATACCTCTAAATGATAGAATGAAAAGGAAGAGAGTAGATAGAGAAATCACAGACACCTTGAACATGGCATCTGACTTTTGTGAACCTCAGAATTCCTCTTCTGAGACTGCAGGATCTTTCTTTGTTTTAAAACAGAAAATACAATTAAATTACCTAAAAATGTATATATAAAGAAAATTACAAACCCAGCCATTCTCCATTTCCCTTACCAGAACCTCCTCTTCTGGGCCTCATAGACCTGCTTTAATTTGCATTTCACAGATCTTCACAGTTGATTCTTCTACTGGTATAATTAGTCTTTGTTTCCCTGGGCTAAAAGCAATCCAGCAACCAGAGAGTTTCCTCAAAACAATAACAATAACAATAACAATAACAATAACCAAAAAAAAAAAAAAGGCCAAAAACAAAATAAAATAGAAGAACTTGGGAAGAAGGTGATAACCTTAAGAGCTAAAAGCAACAAGAAAGCACAGATTGTCATCCATGCACATTTGCATCATGTAGAAAATTCTAAAGTAAATTCTGAAGTAAAGAGAGCAAAAGGTCCTGGTTGCTACAGTGACTTTATTTTTATGAGGTTTTGAATCTCAGTCCCTGACAAAGCTCCCACATTATTTACTATCTACAAGGGATTTTTTTTAAAGTATATTTTAAATAAGTGCAGAACTATGTTCCTACTGCTGAAATAAGAAACCTGGCACCTACTTTCTCATTTCTGGAACTGCTTCTCCCTATAAAATGGGACATGCAGCACCATGACAGTTTTAAGGCTGAATGGATTTGTTGCACCTTTTTCATTTTTGTTTTTGTATTCCATATACTAAACATCTTTAATTTGTCTAGTTAGAGCAATAAGCAAAGAAATGACAAGATCTAGTGTACTAAAAAAGTGTCAACTAACCCTCAGAGTTACATTCTTGGTTTTGAGTTGTCAAGATAAATAACAAGTATTGCTAATAAAATAGAAAAATTGTTGAAAGATTTAGGATGTGGGATAGGAGTGACTTTACAATATATATTCTAGAAAATTAGATTAATTTTTGACTCATTGCTATTTAATCTCTATTCTCTCTAAGACCCTTTAAGGCCAATGATAAAATATATATGTATAAAATAATTAAAGATTAGGTTACTTTTTAGAATTATATATCTCTTAAAAGGAACTTTTTCTATATTTCATTCCTATTAAAGATTTCTTCCTCACATGCTTATTCCCTGCAGCTCTTTCCACAAAACTGAACCATTTGCAAGACAGGAAAATGCTAAAAATACAAAAATAACCATAAGGATTCTGTCAGAGAGCAAGTCCTAGAAAAGCACAGCATTTTAAGTTTAACTGTATTCATCATGATAACATTATACCTATGTAATCTTACTGTAGACAACACCTTTCATCTCTGCTGAATGATTTGTCCAAACATGAATTATTCAACAGAAGTTCTGTGCTCTCTGAAAGGAAATTCTGTCCAATAGACGGTTGTTACAGAGTATCACTTTTAATCAAGGTTTGAAATTATGCAATTGTATTACAAATGTGTAGCTCCTAAAAAACATATATTTTCTTTCTGTAGGATTTGTTCTGGCAAGTTCAAAGATGTAAAATAAGTATTTGACAAGGTAAAATCACAAAATAAGTTCAGTTAGGATGACTTTTGTAAGAAGCCATCTATTTCATCTCCCTGCTTAAAGTCATGTCAGTTTCAAAACAGGCTCAAGATGCTCAGGGCCGTGTCTAGTGGAGATCTGAATAGCTCCAGCTATGGCCGTTCCAGCATCTGTCTGGGCACCTCTTCAGATGTTCAGATGTTCATCCTCTCCATGAAGAACTATTTCTTTGCACCTAGGCACAATATACCTAGCTGTGGTCTGTGGCTGTTGCAGCTCAATCTGTTGCTTTGCAACTGCAAGATTTTGACTGTCTCCTCTGCAGCGTACACTAAGATAGCTGGAAGTAGTCATTATATCCTGCCTTGCCCCAAATCTCTCCATAGCTCCTCATACATATGTGCACGAGCTCCCTAACAAGCTCAGTTGCCTTTTGCTAGATTTTCTTGTACCAGGGGTCCAAAACAGGACAAAATACTCCAGATGTGGTCTCAAAATACCAAATAAAAGGGAATAGTTGTTTCAGTCACCCTGCTGACTACACACTTTCTAATCGAACAGAATATGTGCTTGGCTCTCATACTTACAGCGGCACGCTGCTAATTCATTTTGGTCTGGTTCTGAGTCAGTGCTCAATCTGAGCTATTCTTGGGTTATCCCAGCCTAGGTTTAGGACTTTTTTATCTTTTTTGAACTTAGCATAATTTCCATCAGTCCATTTCTGAATAGCAGCCCTGCATATCATCCATGAACTTCCTGATGGTGGGTTTCATCGCATTATTCAGGTCACTAGTGAAGATATTAAAAAACATCAGCCCTCTTGCCATTCAAATGTGAGTCCACGGGTGTGCAAACACCTTTTCTTCTCAAGAGTTTCCATAAAGCAAGCCAAGAATCACAAAGTGCACATCCATACTATTGTGAAGCCTTTTGTTATATTTGTATCTAGAAACAATATATAATCAAATAATGCACAACACTAAAAAGTATTCTTTGCGCATCACAATATACAAAACTAATTTATTTTAGCTCTACTTTGTAGTTCTATTTACTTGGAATATATTTGCTTTGAGTTTCCTATTTGTCATAACCTCTTAATCTAGGTAATTGCACATCAGGATGATCATGGCCAATAATCGTGTTTGAGTTCTCTCTTAATTTGTGACTTGGGCAAAACTACATTTACTATCAATTACTATTCTCATACCTACACTAATAAAGTATCTATCCTGAGTAGTTTTGCAAAACTATTTGCTAAAAGATGTATCTATCACTTCGCTAGACTCCCAATTCCGGCAATCACTGTGGCTGGTAGCACTACAAAAGACAAGAGTTTTGCACTGCTGGTTTAAAGAGCTGGGAAATGACAACAGTTATGCTCACAAGCGGGCAAAAATCAGGCACATTTAAGAAGTAAAGAGCAATAAAGCTAAGGTTAGATGTACAGCCCTTAGCCCTTGTGCTGTTTGACAACAAGGTACCAGACACTCCAAGAGTGTCTGAAAGAGGACTGCCTCCCACAGGGGTTACACTCGAGCCTGTCCTTGTCACTGCGGAGGAGAGCGGCAGCAGGGTGAGGACACGGCTACTACGCGCTCGTTGATCGCGCCGCGTATTTTCCCGGCTGCAGTCGGTTGCGCGCACCCGTGCAATCACCGCTTCGCGCACCGCAGGGCTGCGGTGCCGGCACAGAGCCCTTCCCGGCTCCACCGGTGCGCAGCCGGAGCCACCCTCGCTGCGTGGCGCTGGGCATGTGTTTAACTCCCCGGCGTATTTAGGAGCTGGGGACAGCAGCGGCATCGGCAGCTCTGGTCGTTGCAGGACTCACCGGGACAGGTCAGTCCGCCCCACCGCGTCACCCTCGGGCTCCGATCGGGCCCCACGGCGGCCCCTGGCAGAGGAGCCTCCCCGGTGGGACCGGAGGAGCGAGTGGGACCCGCCAGCAGCTCCTGGGGAAGGCGGCCCCCCTCCCGCCCCTTCCCAGCAGCAGGAGGCTGCAGGGGCACTGGGAAAGAGGCTGGACACAGACTAGAGAAGAGCTGCACTTCCCCTCTAGCTCCTGTGCCAAGCCTGCGGTGCCCCCCGTGGGTCTGACACCAACTCCAGGGCCATGGAGAACCTCTCCCTCCTGGAACTCAATTCCTCATGTGTGGCTGGACCCGGGGACTGCGCAGAGGGAGGGGACGGGGGGCTGAATACATCTACTCCCCTGCTGATCCCCAGCTTCTACATCACCGTGCCTGTCATCTACTCCTTCATCTGTGCTGTGGGGTTGACAGGCAACAGTGCTGTCATCTACGTAATCCTCAAAGCCACAAAGATGAAGACGGTCACCAACATCTTCATCCTGAATCTGGCCATAGCAGATGAACTCTTCACCTTGGTGCTACCCATCAACATTGCCGACTACCTACTCCTACAGTGGCCTTTTGGTGAGTTCATGTGCAAGCTCATCATCTCCATAGACCAGTACAACACCTTCTCAAGCATCTACTTCCTCACTGTCATGAGCATCGACCGCTATCTGGTTGTAATGGCCACTACCAAGTCCAAGAAGATGTCCTATCGCACCTACCGAGCAGCCAAGATAGTCAGCCTCTGTGTCTGGTCCTTTGTCACTGTCATCATTCTGCCCTTCACCATCTTTGCTAAGGTACACAAGGAGCAGGGGCGCTCCCAGTGTGTCTTTGTGTTCCCCCACCCGGAAAGTGTGTGGTGGAAAGGCAGTCGGATCTACACCCTCATTTTAGGCTTTGCCATCCCAGTGTCCACCATCTGCATCCTTTACACTGCCATGCTGTACAGATTGAGACACATGCGCCTCCATAGCAATGCAAAAGCCCTGGACAAAGCCAAAAGAAAAGTGACTCTGATGGTGGTTGTCATCCTGGTTGTGTGTCTGTTCTGCTGGACGCCCTACCACCTTAGTACGGTGGTGGCCCTCACTACAGACATCCCGCAAACTCCACTGGTCATTGGAATTTCCTACTTCATCACTAGCTTGAGCTACGCCAACAGCTGCTTCAACCCTTTCCTATATGCCTTTCTGGATGACAGTTTCCGGAAGAACTTTCGCAAACTGCTAGAATGCAGAACTACCCAGTAGAGCCCATCCGCCGTCCCCTGCTCCGTGACAGACATCTTACTGTCAGCAGGTGAACCCAGCCTTGGGAGTGCTTTTGCTCCAGTGTCCTTGTGACAGCCACCAAACTGTTGCACTTCAAGGGCATAAGCTGGGAATGGACAGGTCCTTCTCAACTTTCCTTCCTTCCTTCCTTCCTTCCTTCCTTCCTTCCTTCCTTCCTTCCTTCCTTCCTTCCTTCCTTCCTTCCTTCCTTCCTTCCTTCCTTCCTTC